>NW_019091495.1:684045-694801 GCF_001949145.1 Acanthaster planci
GACACACCTCACTGATTATCTAGCATCCCATGTTCTGCTTAAGTGCTCAAGGTTGGATCCACAGTTAGTGTGCTACTGCAAACCTTTAAACTTACTTGCAACCATCGCCATGAAAAGCTTCGAAGATCATCAAACAAGGGTCAAGTTAACTCTGACAGTTTTACATGTATATGGTAATTTTCAGTCTGTATGATTCTCATGATGATTAAAATGGCATTAGAGCATTCAAATGTAAAAGAAAATCAAGTGTCAAAATATGGTTTCAGGTAGAAAACAGAAAAATTCATTCAGATTTAGAATTTTACAATCAGTTCACAATTTGGAAAATTTAATAGTGTAATATTAACATTGGTGTAAACACATTCATCCTTACACTTCAGAGCCTTCAAGGTTCAACGAATGATTTTAGAGGACTCTTGAACAGATGTATAGAGAGTCCAGCTACCAGTGCTTTAATTGGGGATTGATGACAATGGTGTGGTCCTGTACATCATGAGACCAGTCACAAGACAAGTCATAAGACCAGTCACAGGACTAGTCACGACGAACAGGGTTGATAATGACAAAGGAATGCTTTTGTTGCGGTTCATTATAATAGCCTGTGACTTGAATTCAGACTAGAGGTCTTACGTTGACCTTGTGTTGGTCTTAAGGGGTCCTGTAATAGTCTTAACCCCTTCACACTTGGATTCTTTTGACCATAACTACTGGGTTGTGGTATGCCCAGTATGCAAAGCTCTGTCCAGCAGCAGGCCCCATTGAACCAGCAGCTGCATGGTAAATAGACTGTTTGTGTGGTATGCACTAATCCTCACACAAAGCCGTGTCTGTGGATGCCTCCTGGTATGAAGGGGTTAAGGGGCCTCGACCTTCAATACTGTTTGAAGCTCCATGAAAGCTGACAATGTGTCTTTTGTTTGTAGCACTGAGATGGATTTCACAGGATTCAGGAAGGTTCCTTGTAAGACTGCCAAAGGGATGTAGTTGCCTTGGCCTCACCTTAGGCTAGCATATGGGCTCTCTCTAGTCATAGCACGCTTCCCTTGTCTAGCTTGACCGGCTGAACTCTCCTGTGATGACTTGGAGGATGTTCTGACCGGGGTCTTCTTGCTGGGTGATGCAAGCCTGCGTGGTTTCCTGCTGGGCTTCTTGGCAACGAAGCTGCTGTTACTTTCCTGACAGAGTCATGATGAAATAGTCCCTAAATATAGGCAGTAGTTGCAGGAATGTTGGAGTATTCAGCCCCCCTCTCCCACTAACTGGATCCCTCGTTTCTAAGATCCTTTACATACTGTGTCCTCTCCACACACATTAAACTGTAAAAAAACATAACTATCTCGAATTTTTCACTGCTAAACACAAAACAATGTACATGTATATATTTTGGATGGTCTCCCCACTTTTTAAGGTGGATGTATTTCCTAGCTTAAGTTTTCTTTCCAAGTATATCCCGTGGATGATGTAAAAACATCCCGCCAAGGATGATTTCATGACGAGTACAGAATTGAACCATTATGAACTGAAGTTTGAGTTTTGGAATTGGTACACTGAATGTTCAGTCGCTTAGAAAAAAAAATTGGAAAATGTGAGGTAAAAAAAACTAAGATGAAAGTACAGTCTGACCTGGGAGGATGCTGAGATTTCTTGGAAATCTGCCGTCTGTGTCTTGGCACTTCTCTTCTGATTGCTTGGAGTGTCCTTGTCAAACATCATTTTGAGAGCTTTGGGTTGAAGACGTGCTCTCTTAGGGGAAGTCTTTTGAGACTGGGAGGCGGGCAGAGAACAAGGGTCCGACTGGCTGTCTGCTGAGATGCCAGCAAGGAGGCGGTACGTGTCGCCAAAGGTCGCCACCCTCTTGACTTTGGACGGGCTCAGGGGAGACACGCCCTGCGGCTTCTCAGCTGACTCTGAAACTGTCTTCTCTGCAGGGGTGGGGCCTTCGGCTTGCTTGGTGGGCTGTCGTGGTGTGCTGACTGCCAAGCTTTTGCTTTTGATACCCCCTGTGATAGTCAGCGATTTTCGCTTAGGTGGTTTCCTCTTGGATGCAGACTTGGTAACTACGGATGTCGGAAGATCTGAGGATGCAGTCGTACATTCCTCCCAGATACGTCTGATGCCTTCTGAGACCACGTCTTCCACAGCTGGGCTCTTCTGGTCAGAAGCCTGCGACCTCGGCTCACAAGTTTGGGATGGTCTGAGGATTGGAGAATCAAGAATAGCAGGTTCTTCACCACTGTTGCTGGAGTAAATCACCTGCTTCCTTGTACTGCCCATTTTTCTCCCTGATCTAGACAGCCTGTTTTGTTTTGTTGGAGCTGGGGTGCTATTTATCCCTTCAGGAAGTTGTGAGATACCTGGAGATTCCTCCTGTTTGGAGTTGGCCCTGATTCTTTGAAGTGACTTCAAGTTCTTAAACCGTTGGGAGGCACGAATCTTTCTTCTCTGGTCATACTTCTCTATTTCTTCGTCAAATGAGCTGTAGGAATCAGGGACTATCTCTACTCTGTCCAACTGGGAAATCTTTCCAGACTCGGGATTCTGATCTGGCTGGGAGTTGCTCTCGTCAATGTTTCGGCTGACAGGAGAGAAGAACCTCAGGAGGCTAGATTGATTGTGGCCGGCACTCACCGACCTCAGGCTCATGCGTTGGGTACTTCCACTCATCTCATCTGATGCTTGCTCCTGCTTCTTGTTGGGTTTCCCGACAGTCTCTTGTGAACTCTGGAGATGCCTAGACTTGGCTTTCGTTCGAGAAGGCTTGTAAGAAGATGGACTTGAAGTGTCTCTCACTTGTTCTTCATCCTCTAAATTAACGACTGAGTCTTTATTTTGCTTTTCCACATCCTCTGCTTGGGGGTCTCCATCCTTATGGCTTCTCTGATGTGCAGCCTTGACTCTGAATGTGATTTCCTCATCTACATCAATGATGACAGACTCCCTTGTTGAATCCAAGTTATCTTTGGCAGTGGCAAAGCTCTCCCTATCAGAGTCCCTTTCTGGCCGGTTATCTTGCGTCTCTGGTATGACAAGGACCTCCTCTTCATCCCTCCTTGAACTCAGCGACAGGGGCTTCTGGTTTCTGGATTTACCACGCATCCTTGGAGTACCTCCTTCTTCATTCTGCGATGCATCACTAACATCAATCACCTTTTTCTGTGCTTTCATCTGCAGCTTGTACCTTTGTTCTTCAAAGCTCAAAGCTTCAGGGGCATTTTGCTCAGAGGTGACCGTGCCACTAGTGTCCATGTCTACTTCCTCATAATCACTTTGATTGTCGCTGTCAAGTGACATCAGCGCTGCAATGCCATTTTTCTCACTTTGAACTTTGACATTTGACGGCTTCCCAACTTGAACAAAGTTGTCATCATCCTCACTATTTTCCTATTAAGACAATAAAAAAATGCATCAATACATCTCAATACACTTTAAATTTGGCAGCGCAAAAGAGGTAAATTTATCTGCCCTCTGTATCAAAGAAATTGATATAAGTAAATAATAAATGAGGAATACAAATACGGGTTCATGCCTGTTTCAGTTTATATGGCCTCAAAATGACAGATTTTTGCCCTGATTCTGCCATATGAACAAACAAAATTTCCCAATAGGCCAGGTTAAGGTGTAACAGGATTGAATGGGAATTTGCATAATTCCTCGAGTGAAGTTTTAAACAGTTATGCAGGCATGTTGGAACACACTATTAGCTCCTTTTCTATGAATGGTAACATAAAAGCCTGAGTGTAAAAACCTGAAATATTAGCCTTGAAACAAGACTACTAACTTCTTGGTCGATGCCTTCGATGAGTGCATCCAGCCGGCTGTGCAATGCATCCACCAACTCTGAATCAGACTGGATAACAGAGACAAAAAGTAGTTTTTGTAAGATTTGACATTGCTGGTAAATGATAACAATGAGATTACAATAGAAATGCCTTACTGTTAGTGGCGTCGTCACAGGGTGTGTGTGATGCGTCTAGTGCAGTAGTGTAGTTGTAGTTGGCATTGCACACCCCGCTCTCGACCGTCTCCTGCTGCCGCTGGCTAGCTCCATCTAGGGGCGAAAAGGGAGCTGAATGCGTAAGTCTCCCCTGCCAGTAAATCGCCTCTCCACCACCAAGACTCTTGCAGTGCCTCCTCGTGGCAACACATGGTAACTGGACATCGTGCGACCCAAGCTGAGTCTGCAAGGGATCCCGGAGCAGCAGTGGGACCCAGATGTGTGGTGCGCAGGCCCACTGGTGAGTGGATACGCCCTGGCGCCACACCATCCACTGCCCCATGGGCTAAATTGCCCTCCTTAAATACTGCCTTGTAGGGTTTCACTCTTGGATGAGTTAAGGCTAGGTGAAGGCACTCCAAAATCAAACCATGCGCTAGATCCGCGCTTAGGCGCACCCAAACAGACATGGGTCTTCAGCAGGATTCTGCAGCTAGCCTCCCTTCCGGTCGTCCTTGCTCTTGCTTTGCCACTGGGTTTTTGCGGGGCTGGTCAAGATGGTGGGCCGGCGCCTCTTTTTCACCTTAAACGTCACAAGTGCAGCCAGCGCCTCAAAATTGGTACCTCTCTGGTGAACTGCTATAATTCTTCAAGTCCTGTAGCGATGGAGTGGCGGGCGTTGGGACCAGGTCTTGGACGGACTGGAGGCCCCTAGTCATCCCTCTACATGCGGGCCACTCAGGATGATGGTCGTTGGTTTGTTGGGGTGAGCAGCAGCAGCCAGCAGTAACTACCTGTGTGACGAGGCAGCCCTCTTTAGGGTCTGCATTGCCTCCCTCAATCCGAGGAAGGGCCTGGAAAAATTGGCCTAAACATTGTCTGCTCAAACTTCTGCTGGGGTGGGTTACCGCGCCCACCCAGTGTCTCCTTACATGCGGTCAAAAGAAAAAGGAAATGAAATCAAATACACTTCGTCTGGCATCATGGAATGTCAGAACCTTTTTGGATAGACCTACCTGACCTGGGAGACGAATGGCGCTCGTTGCAGCTGAGCTACAGTGCTGTAACATCGATGTTGCAGCCCTTAGCGAAACACGGTTTCATGGAGAAGGATAGTTGGAACCACGTCAGGGTACACCTTCTTTTGGTACAGCTACCTCGACGGTGGCCCCACCCAACATGGTGTGGGGTTCGCAGTACATTCCCCGCTGCTCACCAGCGCTCCAGTGTCTCCTGTCGGTATTTCCCCCAGGCTAATGACATGGAGAATTCCTCTTCCCAAGGGCAATCACTTGACTCTAATGAGTGCCTATGCCCCTACGCGTGCCTCCGAGGAAGTGCAGAAAGACGAATTTTACCAGCAACTTCACGACTAACTGCGCCAAATTCTACCACAAGATATCCTGGTGGTCGTTGGAGATTTTAATGCATGAGTTAGCAAGGACCGTGAAGCCTGGGAAGGTGTCCTCGGGACTCACGACTTAGGAAAGCTAAACTCCAACGGTCTACGTCGCCTAACTTTGTGCGCAGAGCATGACTTACATACCACCAACGCTAATTTCCAACTTGCAACCAAATATAAAACTTCATGGATGCACCCTTGTTCTCGCCATTGGCACCTAATCGACTACATTCGCGTTAGGCAGCGTAATCGTCCGCTGGTAATGGTCACTCGTATAATGCGTGGTGACGAAGCTTCCACTGATCATAGACTTGTGCTCTCTGTCTTGCGGCTGCAGTTACGGCCTCCACTGCGTAAAAGCTCTCCTACACCGAAGGTCAACGTGGGCAAATTGAAGGAGACTGTCACTCAACAAGACTATGCTGATACTGTACAGCTTGCGAATATTGTGGAAGAGACGCTTGACGATCGTTGGGCTTCTGTCGGCAAAGTGCTGATCACGTCAGCAGAGAAATGTCTGTGGCATCCGCAGACCTAAGCAAAGGGACTGGTTTAACGAAAATAATGTGACCATCAAGAGGCTGATCAACGAAAAGAATTGTGCTCATGACTTTGCCCTACAACGCAACAGAATCTTTCCCAGTCGCTGTGGGAGTCAAACAAGGATGTATCCTGGACCCTGTGCTATTCAACCTGTTCCTGTTCTCTATCATGCGCCTGGTCTACAGCCAAGTAACTGGCACAACTAACATAGGTGTTCCAATAAATTAACGTTAAGACGGCAGCCTGTTTAATCTTCGGCGTCTACAGGCTTGCACACGCACAAAGCAAACCTGTGTACTCGATCTTCAGTACGCCGATAATGCTGTGCTCGTGAGCCACACCTCTGCAGGCCTCCAGCATACACTGGATGTGCTTTTGTCAGTGTGCTCCCGAGCTGGCCTTATCATCAATACTAACAAGACTGAGGTGCTTCAGCAACTCGTGAACAGTGACAGTGAGCAAACAGTGCTACGAGTTAATGGCGGAGACCTGAGAAATTCTGACTCCTTCACCTACCTTGGCTCAGAGCTCTCTAACAGGCTTGACCTGACCGTCGAGATCAACCATAGGATTGGCAGAGCCGCAGCTGCGTTTGGCCCCCTGTGTCTTCTTTAGTCATGATCTTGCACTACGCACCAAGATAACTGTTTTCAACAATGTGTGTAAGTCAATTCTTCTTTATGGCTGCGAATCTTTGACCCCATATCGCTTCCAGCTCCATGCCCTCGGGAGTGAAGTGGTGGTAGCGCATCTCTAATACAGTAGTACGCTCCTGTCTTGATGTGCAGCCATTGGAACCTATAATACTGCACCGCCAGCTCCGCTGGGTTGGCCACACAATTCGGATGAGCCCGGCTAGACTACCACGTCAAGTTCTGTATGGTGAGCTATCCAATGGTCAACGCTCGGTCGGTGGCCAAAAGAAGCGCTACAAAGATACACAAAAGCCGCCCTGAAGCGGTTTGGAATCCCACCCGAGATTCTAGAGGCTGCTGCCAAGGATACGACACAGTTCCGGTCCCTGTGTCGACAGGGTCAACAGATATTTACTGAGAACTATGAAGCAGCAGCCTGTGCCAAACGTGCTCGGCGTCGTGCTGTTCCCCCTTCTGCCAACTACCCATCTGTCGCAGGAGATGGCAGTCACTTACGGGCTTACGAAGCCATCAGCGTGCTCATGCCAGGCAAGAGAGAGGCGTCCAGAGATAGTGCTAGACTTGAGGCAATGTAGTCATCGAATCCGATGGACTCGCACTACTACTGCCTTACTGAAGTTCGAAGTTAATGATCTTTAAACTGCATTCCTCAGTAGTCTTCTTATCCAGTTCATGCCAAACAAAAAAGCAAATTGCACTATGCGTTTGGCCTTGTGACATATTTGTGGTGAAATTTACCAAATCAGAATGTGTTTCGTTTTTGAAGCATGAAGGCTTGCAGACAATATGCCTCGATGCTCCTTTTCAAGTCTTATGACTACCATTTTAGCGATAACCTATTATATAGTAGACACAACGGAAAGTACTGGAAGAATTAGTCTTCAAATGGTTCAGACTGATGGGTAAACTGCAATGCAAGAGTCAACTCACATCAACTTGTCTTGCCAGGTCTTCATCCCTACTGGTGTCAGTAAAGAACAATCCTTCTGTCTCTGATATCTCTGCCTGGTTGTCTTGGCTGTTGATACTTGACAGACGGGGCTCACTTTGGCTGTCTTTGTAGGACAGTGTCTGGCTTTCAATCTCTTCATCACAGACAATCTGAAATGATTCCATGAATAGGTACAATGTCAGCCTTGTCCACATTAATTGGCCGTGGCTTGAAAAAAGACACTCCCCATGGAAGCTACAAGCTAGCGGCTTCATGCATCTCCTATAGATGCCACTTATCCATGTGTCACTCTCTAGCCATAGCCAAGTGATTTAGAGACAGCCCTTGCCTCTTTGGTCTCTCGATCAAGACAAAGCTTCCTGTGCAACCATGTTCTGACACCAGTAATGCAAGAAGCATTTGCATCTTAGAACTTCATTTCTGCTTTGTGTCCACATTCAGAAGAATTTCTTTCATGTGATTACTTTTCAGATTTGTGCACATTCAGTTGAAAATTGGTGATCAGTATTGGTTGACTGATGATTTGGATGCACGTAAACCATACTTACATGAAAGTACCCTTCAATGGCTCATGTGATTTGGATAAGCACAGCCTCTTGTGGTCAGGCACAGAGCCATTAGTAACACTGAAAACTATGACGACCTTTGACTCGTGTGAAAATTATCTCCTTTGCAATTTATCACACAGTATAACCCTAAAGTGATCAAACTGATACAGATTTATCAACACTGTGTTTTATGACTACTTCATTGGAAAACTTGACCATTTCTCCATTATCAGCAACTGTTAAAGCCAGTAAGCACAAACTCAATGCCAGCATGGGTCTCAACATGGATATCAAGCAAGCCCTAGAGGGCACTACTTACATCCAGCAGTCTGTCCAGATAGTCTCTGGATGCTTCCCCAGTCAGATATTTGACCAGTAAGGAAGTGGTACTCTTGACAGAATCTGGCAAGCTACTGTAAGCATCAGGGGCTGTGCTGTACAGCCACTGGAGGAATTCTATAGACGGCTCTGCTGTCATGGCAATCTGCATATTTCAAAGGCAAAAAAAAACCAAAACGGCTCTAAGTTTCAACCTGTACACTTTGTTCAACAAGTTGTGCAAATTTTATTATAAGAAAAAGTAAAATAAGTTGCGAGGAGATGATGAAACATAATGTACGCACAATGACACCTCTTCTCATGTTATGGTCTGTTGGTTTATCCAATGTCACTGCAGTAATACCATCTGACCTACATTAGGAAATAGTATCATCATAGATGCATGATATTAATAAAATACCCAGTGGCTGGTTAATCCTCTCCCAACAACTGATTGTGAACAGCAGGCTGAGTTGATACTTTTTAAAGGACCAACATTCAGAATAATCTATTGATGTGTTTTCACTGTTTGTGAATACAACACATACAACCAAGACAAGGTCAACTAACACCCATGATATGCTGCAGGACGTCTAACACGGCTTGCTCCTTCTGATTCATGAGAATCTGCTGACTGAATCGGATGGCACAGATGTACTTGATGAAGGCTTCGTTAGTCATTACACTTGGCTTGGAACTCAGCATGTGTCTAAAGAGAAAGACAAGAAAGGGTAAAAGTGGTGTGTGATCCATGCTGTTGCCTTCAAATTCAATTAAAGGAGTGCAAAGAAATGGGCTGTTACCCTTTAAAATCCTGCAAAATCCATCAAACTCTTCTAGTCTTTTCCAGGATCAAGGAACTTGATGTTAACCATTTACATAGGGATTGATGCCTCTTGAAAGTAAAGTACAAAGAATGTATCATTGGGTTCCAACAGAATGCTGGATTTTGTATGATTATGTAAGATTCCTGGAAAAAGAGGGGAACGGGGGTGTTGGGGTTGGAAAGGATTGAGGCGGGGGAGTTGGAAATAGGGGTGTGGGTTAGAATAGAAAACGGAAGAGGAGCCACCAGTCGTCTGTATCATCTATAAGCCCCAGGACTACATGCCTGTATATTGGTATCATAAAGTGGCAATCTTGAGAGCTGGGCTGAGTGACTTGAAGGAGAAGATTGAGTTGTTGGACTGGTGATGGACCAATGAGAAGAAGGATCTGTGATAAAGTGAGTCTGCCTGCAGCTTCTGCCGTGTCTGGACTATCTCTACAGGAAAGCCAAACAGGGAAAACAGTTAACAACAGGAATCAGAAATATGAGGGGAAGTACAGAGAACAGACATCAGGGATACCACTTCCCCCTAGTCAGTGAGTACAGTTATTTACAATCAAGTATTTTCTAATTCCTTTCGATTCTTGATTAAATCCACCATGGGCAGTCTTTGTCATTTAATTTGAAAGTAAAAATTAGAAACATCATACGAGTTAGTACGCCTTTCATTAAGGTTGTTTTACCTTGACAAGACGACACTGACGTCGATGTAGATGGACAAAATTGCCGCCATTAAGTCATCAAAGTTGGTCAAGGAATGCACCTGGGTACAGCGTATTTCATTTGCAAAAACAGAAGAGCAAGAAATTCATCTGTTGAATTTTCACATGAGTGATGGGGGAAAAAGCGCTTGCAAAAAATGACGACTGGAACAGATCCCTGGATAGTTATGGGAGTGTCGAATAATTTGGAGCGGTCGGATAATGTCTTTTGGAACACCTAGTTCTCATTCCCAAGTTCCCAACTTATAAGACATTCCGTTATTGCCTAGGAAATCCTAAGCTGAAAAACTTAACTAGAGAGATAGCAAACTAGCTGAATAATTAATCATCTGGTAATATAACTAGCTGGATAGCTAGTAGCCAGGTGGGCAACTAACTTGCTAGAAGGCTAGCTGGGCAGCTAACTTGCAAGATAGCTTGCTGGGCAGCTTACTAGCTAGATAGTTAGCTGGGCAGCTAACTAGCTAGATGGCTAGCTGGGCAGCTAACTAGCTAGATAGCTTGCTGGGCAGCCTGCTAGCTAGATGGCTAGCTGGGCAGCTTACTAGCTAGATAGTTAGCTGGGCAGCTAACTAGCTAGATGGCTAGCTGGGCAGCTAACTAGCTAGATAGCTTGCTGGGCAGCCTAATTGCTATATAGCTAGCTGGGCAGCTAACTAGCTAGAGTCTTTTGCCTTCAAGCAAAATTGTGTTAGGATTGAGATGTCAGGCCCTGTCACATTTTTGAATTATATTTTAGGTCAATGTGAACAGCAAGCTGTTTGCAGCAGTTTTGAGATCTTACATATCTGTTGTTTACATAGCCGGAATCTTAGATGTTATAACCCAAATTACTAAAATAACTGACACTTA
>NW_019091495.1:696150-716389 GCF_001949145.1 Acanthaster planci
AGTGCCTGCAGGAACTCAAAATAACTGTTGGTACTACAAAGGGAGGCATACGCATGGGGTGCTGTAGAGAGGAAAAAAAAATCTCTTTTCATGGTTGACATTTCTACATGGATCACACTCTAGTACTGCTTCAGCTTAAAATGGAATTAGTTAACTTCCAGGGAATATACCAGAGAACCCTAAAGGGAAGTGAACTTAATTAGTTTGTGGCATATTTAGTTAGTTACATCAACGAAGCTATCAACCAGGCTCTGGCTGGATCAAGGGCAGATTCCAAAATTTTAAGTGCCGACAATTTTTTTTTGGTGGGGGGAGGACACATAACTTTTTGTGGCCTTTATGAGAGGTGACAATACATTTTAGAGTTTTGAACGAGAAGGGAAATAAAATAGACTAAAAGAATAAATAGTGTTACTCTCATTGGGTGCATTCAATGAGCTGACACAGGGCAACCCTGAGATAGTGGGGCAAGGGCTAACCAAAGTCAATTTGTAGAAGCTAATTAAACGCAATCATCATTTATTAATACGACCCCCCTCCTGGCTTACCTAGCCTCTGTCTCTTCTCTGAGTGAAGTTTGGCAAGTGACTCAATAACTCTGCTTCTTGCATCTGTGGCATAAACGTTATATGCAAATGACCAACTCCCACTGTCTGATGCTTCCCCCTGCTCAAGATCCGCCACCTCAGTCTTGTCTTCAGAGGGTGTTGCCATGGCAACTGTATCATTAATCCTTTCTTCATTGCCTCTGTCCTCGGTATGAGTAAAACTCGAGAAAACTGCTTCTGAGGTGGACTTTGTAAGGCCTTTCTGATCGCTGGTTTTCTTGGACTGGCAACATGCTTCCTTTTCTTTTGTTTCTGATGATCTCAGATCGTCTGTGTTTGCATTGTTGCTTTCTTGCTGTTTCTTGGGCTCATTTTCTTCTATATTTGTGCCTTTCCTACTGCTTTTACTGCTGTCATCTCTGGCACTTTTGGTCAACCTGAAATAAATATCAAAATTTCTCCGATTTTAAGGGTCCACTTTTTTGAAGGGAGAAGGTAGCATGTGGAAACATCTGTGCAGAAGACACAACTTACGCTTCAAGCCTTCTGGAATAAGTTGCTGCATTCCTTTGCAGCTCAGTCTTCAAAGCACTCTTGGGCAAGTCGTTCAGTGCATTTCTGAATGCATGTTTGACTGCAGCAATGTTGACAGGTCCAGTAACTACATGTACAGGGTAAAAAAGATAAATGCGTAACTACTGATTTAAAATACTGGAGACACAATAGGGTAGACCAAACTTGGTTCTCCCAAGAAGTTAAGGTACAGGGGGGGGTTAATTTTAAACAAGGATACAATCTTAAAGCAATAACATGACCTAATTAGAAAATCAAAGTTAGCAGGGAAAATATTGAGTTATTCATGTAGAAAACAAACTTTGCCAGACCAGTCTGAGAGTCTCAGTCTTGGTTAGTGCACACGGGGTCAAGTCGTGTCTGCAGACCTATATGGAACTCTCTGGTAAACGTACATGTAGGCCCGACACTTACAGTGAAAAGCTGGTCATGTTGATAGCATCATGTGATGTTTAATTAATTCCTTTTGAGCTACTCAAGCATGTCAAGTAGCATGACTAGATTACCAGTATTACTTAGTAATCGACATTCATGCCATGGTATTCGGTATAATCAGAGTCTCACGTCTGTTTTTTCTAGACTGTAGGCCTATCCATGGCCATCACGGTCATGGGACATGGCCACGAAAAACCCACGCTTGCATTGTAATGACCATCTGGTCATCATGCTGCCAATGCCATGACATGTCTGAATTCACACTATGATCGAACATTGAAAATTGTCAATAGGCCCACTCCCTATACCTCTCGTTTGTTCATTTTCATAAAGCTCTCTCGCAAGCAAACGAACGAAGTGTTTCGCCTTCTTCTCCATTACGAGTCTGTTGTCATTTCAAATTTTACGGAAGCACTTTAATTTCGAAAGCGACTCTATTTCCCACGTGCACATATGCAAGGAGCAGATGATTTTAATTTTCCTCGCATTGCAGATGTCTGAAGCCTAAACGAAATGTATTCGTTTACAACGACAGTGCATCGGACCTTTTGGGTACCAGTCTTATCATCGAAAACAGCAACACGCCGAAGTTCAGAATCGTTTGAAAGGCACCGTTCCATTGGCTATTCCACAGCCATTATTGTGCCAAGTGCTGAAGGAAAAGGCATAAGATTGTTTGGAACAGTAGAAGTTTACACATCATGTATTACCATGCAAGGATATATGTTAATTTTTCATGTAATAGTGAATATACTGGGAAAGAATTAAGTGAAGAAAACGTTTATTTATGATGAAAATGAGGAACCGAACGGGAAAACGTCATCATAGGCAGCGCTTGACCGTATCACTCTATGGACCAATCACATACTCCGTCATACAGATTGTAAGATCGCAATAAGGGTAGACATTGTCACATTTTATCATGACCATACTATTTTTTTTCATTATAAAAATATAAAAGTTTCCCTAAATTTCTCATTTGAAATATTTTTATTATTAATTGAATTTTTAAAAATGCATTAGCCAATAAATATGACATAAATTTCGTCTTAAGTAATGCCAATATTCTCTTTGGTGATAAATTACTGATTGTGACTCAACTGCATCATGGGTAATTCCCAATGTTATGTGGTGTTTGATGGGCACAAAAAGTGAAAATGGTGCATCAGAACACCTTCCAATAATGTGTGCTTTCTAACAGTAACAGGCTCATAATGGCTTCAGATTCATTTCTGAACTGTCCCACACCCTAGTGATTTCGTGCCAAGATGAAAAATGGATGACTTTTCCTCGCAGCGCGGTAAAAAAATCATGTCAACAAGTGAGTGCCAGAAAAGGCTGAGTTTTGTTTGTGTGCTTTCCAATGGGAAGGCAGCACCAGCCACTTCACACACCAACCTGGATGGAGGCTTGTTGTCAGTTTACATGACTGATGAAATTCCTTCTTAGTGATTCACTGTAATGATGGCCTTTTCTCATTCTCTCTCTTTCTATTTGCAGATTTCAACGGTGTGGCAGACGGACACAATTCTATACCAGGTGGCACAGGCGAGAAGAAATGGCGAAGTTACAAACTCTTGATTGACCCAATTCTGAAGAAGGGCCAGCAGAAATTATACCGTTATGATGGGGTGGCACCTGGGCCATCGGTAAGAGACGCATCCAGCTCTGGCCCAAGAACCGGCAGTAACCATTTTTGTTTGATTTTTTGCCCCACAGTCATCTTTCTCAAGATGATATTTGTGTTTTTTGCAACCATGACAACTGGGCAACTGACAATGCAACATTCCATGTTTACTTTGGTCTACAAACTATATGTACTGATGTAGAACTACCCTGTGTACATGTGTAATTCAAACAAACAACCCAGATATTAAAAAAGAAAAAAAAAAAGAAAAAAGAAAAAACCTGTAAGCAGCTTCTATTGTCAAACATGTTGCTCCATTATGGAAGTCAACACTGTCTTCAGAGTCAGACAAAGAACAAAGCAAATGTTAATTCACCACAGCAGTGTTGATTCAGTGTTTAGGGGTAAGAGGTATTTATTTCAAATGTTCCAATGTCGTACTGGAATCTAGCATGACTCGTGTGTCATGTGAAAATTACCTTGCAGATTTCAAGGACAGTGGTAACATTTCAGTGTAGTACTTCGGTTAATAGTGAAATGTGAAAATAACCTTATGAAGTCAGAGAAAGGGATTGATCTGAAAAGGTGAATTTGCTAAAAAAGCTAAAAACTTGCTAAAATTTTCAAGTTGTAATTAGTTGAATGGTTGACAGCACTGTTGCAACTGTTGCCGCGTTGCAAGTTTGCAATGTGGCCTTTACAATTAGTCACAGCATTCAAACTCAAATCATTGTCTGCGCTTGCCAACTGCATTGACCCAATCCTTCCCAAATTCATTTGGTTTCCAAGCACTACTTGCGAAATAAGTAATTCCAAATGAATTTGGAAACTTCTAAATAACTTTTTCAGTAAAACGTGTCTTCTAGACAAACATGTTGCAGTTTATGGTGGACAAAACCGTGAACATGTTCCTCAGAGAGTTAAGATTAAGTATTACTGTAGCAAGAAACAAGTAGTTTTTATTAATTTCATTTGCTGCAAAGTGGACCATTAATGAACTTTGATGGAAATCTTTGTTAATTCTGGACCTGTAAAAGTTCTGACTAGGATTTGTTTTGACAGTCAAGTTAAAACTGATCATATATAAGAATATACGTACTAGAATGGATCAACGTATTTTTTGATTAACTTTCTGGATATTTGGGGGCTTTAAGTACATTGCACAAACATTGCAATTTCAGGAATCCTGTCCTTCAAGTGATTAATTTCTCTCATTTCTTGGTGTAGGGTGCTGACTTCTCTGTCACTGTTTTGCGGGATCCGAGATCACGACTCTCAAGGTTTTGGAAAGGTCGTGAGAAATACGACCTCCCTGTACCCAAATTCAAGGTTTGTATCCTTCCAATAGCAGTCTGTCGGTCATTCTACTCAGTATAGAGAACAATTTGAATCTAGTTTTGCAGAATCCCTTTGATGTTTGTTCTTGAAAATCCATAGATTCAATTTTTATCTGCTTCATTTTCATTCACTGAATTGAAATAAAGTGATAAGCTCAACTGTGGGCATACAAATCATGTGTTGATTGTATTGGGATTTTTTGGACAATCTTGTCGTTTGTCAACTTTTTTCTTGTTCATGTGGCATTATTTAAATTGATTTAATATATAGGAACTTCACAGCAGACAGTGCAAAGAATGCAGTCATTAATTGGCCCTTCAAATTTCAACTTTTTGCTTCAGTTCTTTTCTGAAGCTCTGTTTTGGTACCAACTCAAGTACCTGTTAGTTGGTCATTTCATATTCAGAGAATTGTGTCCATGGCCCCTTACATCCTGGTCTGTCTTTTTGTTGCATCCAGTATGACAAATATTATGTTGGAGAGCTGCCCCCTAAGCAATGCACCATCACCAACCTCAATGACAACGTCCGGGAGGCTTTCCTACGCAACATGTTTGAGAAGTTTGGCACCATTGAGGACATCAGCATCTGCTTCCACCCAAAGACTCGCAAACACCTGGGGCTGGCCAGTGTGACTTTCAGCACAACGAGAGCAGCCAAGCAGGCTGTTACAGAGCTGAACAGGACGTCAGTCATGGGCAAGATTATCATAGTGCAGATTGATGCCGGAGGTAGGACAGTATCTTTGTGTTCTGTCAAGTTCCCTTTTCCACAAAATCTGGCATTGCTTTTTCAATGAAGCTGTTTTATTTCAACCATTTTCTGAAGTGCGTTTCACTCTTTGTTTTGCTTTAATATAAATTGGATGCATTTCCTTGATACTTGGATGTATATTTCCATGAAAAACAAACTTGACACATGGTGACATAGATACGTGACAAGGGCAATGTGTGTGGAGGAAACCGGGGTGACAGGATTAGGTCTAAATCAAGTTGCCATTTTATTAAATTCACAGGTTCTCGGTGCTTTCCATCTGTTTACAGGTACTGAATACGAGAGGATCTATGACTGTCTCGTCAATAGCTCCACACCTAGTAGTTCCAGCTCCACCCCGCGTGACCCCCGACACGGCCTTGCCACCCCTGACACGCCCACTCCTCGCAGTGGTTCTGGGGACCCTCGGAAACTATCTGTAGACAGTAAAACCCCGTTAGTGGCAGAAGGTACCCCGTTGAGCATGCCCGATCATCAGTTTGCATACCCGGAACCACCCCCTGTGGGTTACCCAATGGGGTCAGATCAGGGCTTTCCTGTACCCCCAGGCTCGGCTGGTAACCCTGGACTTAGTAGTAACTTTGCTAATATGAATATGCAGGAGTTGGGAGGGAACCACTCGGGTCCTTATCCTCAGGACTTCAATCCTGGAGGTATGGAGCAGTTCCCGCCCCACGGTGGTAACTTCATGCCTCCGGAACATCATGGGATGTTTCAGAGACCTCCTCCGGATCACTTAGCTGCTCAGCAGGGGAGGGGTCTCCCGCCAGGTTTCCAAGACCCCAATGCCAATATGCCCTTCCCCTCTCAGATGCCTCCCCCACATGGTGACTATACCATGCCCATGCAGCCAGGATTCCATCCGGGGCATCCCAGTGCAAATTACAATATGTACCAGGATAACCAGGCATGGGATCACCAGAATTACGGACAGCAGGGGACCGGGGACAACTTCAGATATTCAAATCAGCAGCAGGGGTACGGGAACCAAGGAAGGCCTGGCCAATGGGATCGGCAGTTCGACAGACGTGGTGTCCAACATGACTTTCAATCGCATAGGCATCACGATTCAGATTCATCATACTCGCGTGGGAATTTTTCTGATAGGAAATCCAATCGAGATCGATCCAGGGAAGCAGATAACTCTGCAGACTGGAGGACCAAAGCAAAATCAAGGACTCATCAAAGAGACTCCTTGCCTACCTCAGTCGATGAGGATAGCAACACAGTGGACATGGAACTTGCCACAGAGAGGGCAGCCTCCACACCTGTTCAGGATGAGGAGGAGAAACTGCCACCTGCCGCGGAAGAAGAGGCTGCGTCTGAGACGAGTGAGCCTAGCATGAGTCTGGACTCTCGCATTGAAGCACTCTTACAGCGTCAATCAGGAATGGGCTTTGGGTTTGAGCTAGATTCCTCAGCCAGTTCTGGCCAAGGAGACAGTACTAGCAACAATGCTGCCGGTGAGTTCAGTCCCTGCCCATCACCTGCGGATGGGGATTCCCCACTCCTGGATGAAGGAAACAGAACAGGTACCGTACAGGAGAGCAGTAGTGACCACTCCCCCTTCCCCAGGTATGACAACGCGGGGAAACACCGGGAAATGCAGGACACATCCAAGCACAAATCACGGACTGACAAACCGCACTTGGAGCGGCAACTTGGTCACGCCAGTTACAAGAGGCTTCAGCATTCCAGAGAGGACAGCACAGACAGGTTTGCAGCCGACGATTCCTGTAGTCGGGACTCGGTAACCTCACTTAAATCCACTCCTGAAATCAGAGACACAGACAAAGCTTCCACGATCCCGTCTGGGTCTTCGACCCCGACTGTGAGTGAAAATACAGGCCACTTGAACATAGGCTCGTTGATCAGCAGAGGCCTGTCAAACCTTCGCAACATTGCCGATCAGGCACCTTCTCCAGCAATCAGCGGAAGTCCATTTGTAGAGCATCAGGGAAGTGTAGATGAGAGCTTGGGATCTACTCCAGTTGAATCAGAACCCCAGTCAAGTAGACTGTTTTCTTCCACTCAGTCTGAGCAGCAGGTAAGTTTAGTCGATGACATCATAGTTCCAGCCACCATGTGGCGACTGTCACCAACTGCTGCATATTTACAACCTCTTGCTATAATCCTGTGCAGTTGTGAAAAAGTATTTAGCACTGCATACAAAAATAATGTGTCAAAAAATGTGCATTTATCTACAACTTTGGCTGTTGTTCAAATGAGGACCTCTACTCGTTTTGTCTAAGTCTGTTGATATAGGAAGTTTTTTTGTGTACTCTGTAATTCTTTCATAATGATATGAAAAGAAAGCATAGTGCTCTATCTTTTTTACATTTTTCTGATGCAAAATTTCTTTGTTTTTACTTTCTAGCATTTTTTTATTTGTGAGAATGTTAAGTTGGGACAATGGTAATTCACTGATGAAGAATTTGAAACTGATTTGGCAAAGGTTGCATAGGGGTTAACCAGCCGAACTGTCCTGTGCGCTTGAGTGATTTCCTAATTGTTATAGCATTCAAGCCTGCCTCAACTACACATTTTCTGTTTCTGCAGGTCCAGATTGAGATAGCAGATGCTTTAGCGTCACGTACTGTGGCAGAAAGTTCTCCCTCAGACATGGATGTAGATGATGATCGCATGAGTATGTCATCCATCAGTAGTGGGGAGGACACGAAACTAGAGGTCAACATTCCCGTCTCGCAACCAAATGAACCCCGTTCATATGGACCTCCAATGCTCCCCCCTCCACCCCCACCATCCACTCGGAGCTCTCTGAATTTTGGCCAGTGGCCCGGTAGTGTGTCATTGCCGGGATACAGTGGGCCGTTTTCATCAGCCGGGCCAGCCAACTTCCAACCCGGCTTAGGCTTCTCTGGTATCCAGTCCCAGTTCCTCAGCACAAATCCTTACGCCATACCGTCATCCATCAATGCAGCCACCTTCCCCACTGCCAGCATGGCCCAGACGGCCTCGCTGCCCAATCAGTTCATGAACCAGTGGACGGGCATGGGGATGACCCCCGCCCAGTTTGGCCAGATGCCCACCAACCCTCAGCAAAACCCGATGCAGATGATGGCCCGCCTTGGGGGATTCCCCATGCCGTCATTCAACCTGAATCAGCCTGGGTTCCCTCCCGGCCAGAACCCCTTCCAAGATCAGGCACGGATGCCAGCCACGGGACAGGCAAATCAGCTCAACACCCCCTGGCCGGGACCCATGCCCCCGACGCCTCAGTTCCAACAGTTTCTGCAGCAGTTTCCTCAGCAGTTCCAGACGCCGCCGATGCCCAATGCCCAATCGGAGCAGAGCTGGCACTCTTCACCTCCCAAGGCTGACCCACGGGAGGAACTGATCAGTGAACTACTCAAGACCACGTACATTGAACTCAAGAAGATTATGAAGAAAGATCTTGGGCGTAAGATGGTAGAATCGTCAGCTTTCAAGTCGCTGGAGGCCTGGTGGGATGATTGTGAGCGCAAGTCAAAGGTTTGTCCAGTTGAACATTTGTGATCTGAAGAAGCTCTTAACTAACCAGTGACTGTGGACATGAACTTTAATGCCGTACTTTTTGCTGATTATAGCTGTTGGACATCCTGTTATGTGTGCGAGTCATTTCATGTCGAATCACCCCAATATTTGGAAGTTCAAATCCAAATTTTGTGGTCTTTAGAGGAACTCAGATGAAAATTGTGCCAGTGTTTTCTTCAAAATGCCTCTGATTTAAAGTATTCCTTGCTTCCTTTTACTTCACCTCCAAGATTACGAACTTATTACTAAATAGAAATCTGTTTTATGCCAACGTACATGTAGCTACAAGAATGTAAACATCATTGATTATTGTTGATATTAACTTTCATTTTGTTAATGTCTGTCCATTCAGGAGCCCCTCAGAGTCTCCACAGACAACGAGAAGCCCTCGCCTAAGGTGCAGCCGTCTCCCTTGATGTCCTTCTCATTTCGCTCAAGCTCTTGGAATCAAGGCTTATCTCAGGGCAAGAACCTGGGTCTAGAGAGTATTGGTCTTGGCCTGGGGGTCAGGGCAACTATGCCTCGCATGCCTTCATTCAAGGTGAGACAAGTGGGACATGTTGGGATACAGTGTAAGCATGTTTTTGACAGTGTGATTACATATAATTTGTATACAAGTATTTGCAGTTAAAAATATCACTTTTGGTAAAAAATGATTAGTTTTTCAGTGAACAGTTCCGAGCATCAAATCCTAGTCAATCTGCTGATTCAGTAGTTTCTTAAAGAGGAAGTGAGGGATGAAAGTTCCCTGAGCTGTGAGATTAATCGGTCAGTGTTAGAAGCCGAGAAGCTGTTCACCAGCGGGATCATTGATTTCATCACCAGTCTGTCATTTATTTGATTTTTGTTCAGGTGAAGAGGAAAGTTGCAGAGGAAGAAGAGGATCGAGAGAAGAAGCCGAGGGCGGAGACACCACAGCTGCTTGATGAAGATGCATCAGGTAGTGCAATGAGACCACAAACTGGGGTTGAGAAATGGCGATAGGGGCCCATGTTTTAGGAGGACCAAGAAAAGTGATACAGCCTCTGCGGACAGCATTTTGACAAAAGTCGCCTGAAATGTGCCGAGCTGAAAAGTTGGAGGGCCTGATACTTTCACTGAAGTAGGAAAACATTAAGCTTTTGAACTTGCCATTGTTTTCATTTTTTTCCCAGTTTCGAAGTTATTAATAAAGATTTTTTCATGAAGCATATTGTCTGAGATGCTCAGTGATCTGGTTTATCTTGGAACTGCACCAAACTGGCAGAAGAGATTCATAGCATTTACAGCCAAATTCCTCATTGACTATCCACCAGCTGACCTTCAAGTCTCAGTGGAAATTTTTATCAGCCAAGTTCAGCCTTCATTTGCCTGCTTCTGGATAAGATATCATCCTTTCACAAATTGATGAGCTCTCTTCAAGAAATCCATGAAATTGGTGTAAGGGTAGAGTGCTCAAGGCTTCTTTGATTTAAAAAAAGATATCAGTGGTAATGCCTATAGGAATAAAAGAGTTTTTCCGTTTCTTGACTGTCTTGCAATCTTACCAGTTGGAGCTTTTATTTTTGTATTTAGACACAGAGCAAGATAAATACGACAAATCGGAGAAGCAGTCACTCAGAAAGCCAAGGAAGAGTGTGATCAGTGATGATGAGGAAGACGACTACGAAGAAGATGATGCTGAGAAGATAAGCAAGGAGGTTGATTTAGAGGACGAAGACGAAGAAGATGAAGAACTAGAAGAGTCAGACTCTGATTATGAAGGTAAACCTCTCAAAGACATTATCAAAAGACACTGAAAAGATGGGAGGATTTGTTTTTATCACCCCACTCTTACTGAAGTGGCAAAACAGAGTGTCACGTAAGTTGCCTTAAGTCCCAGTTTAAGCTGAGAATCATATAAGGTTTTGTTACTTTTAGAAGGTTTGAATTGCTTTGCTAAACTGCTTTTGATTTCCATTTTTTATGTAGCACTTAATAAATGTGAACTTGATGACAACATTCACTGACTCAAAAGTACATTTCACGAAAACTTCAAGTGTCATTGATTTTGTCTCTTCTAATGTTTTTCTTTGTTGTAATTCTGAACTGACTGTAAGGTCCATGAGGGTCATTCTAAGTTGATTTGTAAACTTCTTGTTGGTGAAAAGTTAATGATCCTTGAAAATGCTGCCTCGATAGATGAGATCAGCATGAAGAGTGGCTCTGAGAGCTCGGAAGAGGAAGAAGAGGAGGAAGAAGATGAGGCATCAGATGTCAGCGAATCAGAGGAAAGCAGCTCAGAGTCGGAGGTCTCATCTAGCGAGGAATCAGACTTGGAGGATGAAGCAAAAGACACCAGCAGGTTAGTCAAGCTACCTTGGACCCTGTGCCCAGTTTGACAGTTCTGGCCAGCAAAAAATAATACTGATACAGAAAGAAGGTCTGTGACTGAAAAAACAGTTGCTTTATTCGTGGGTTATTTTTTTGGATGCACAGGAAAGATTCCAAAGCTGTTTTGGATATCAAACGAGAGGAGAAACTGGCAAGGATCCCTGAAGAAGGAGAGGAGGATGAAACTGTTGCAGCAGAGATGGAAACAGTCAAAGATAAGAGTTTAATCACCAAGGAGGCAGATAAGAAGGCTGTCAATGGAGATGTCTCACAGAAGGAATCTGTCAAAGACAAGTAGGTTGTGGTTTGATCAGGGCAAGTTGCCTGTTCTGGGCAAGATTTGGAGCTCCCACCTATTGATTCTCAATGATTAACTCAAGTTGATCATGAATGTTCATTGTACAATTATATGTAAGGCATGCAAATCTCTTACAATTGCTTTCTCTGCCCACCACTGTTTTAGTTGTCCCAGAAAACTGGGCAAGTGTTTCCTCCGCTGAATGAATGAGCGTGAATCTGGATCATGAAGTCTGCATCCTGATTTATGGTGGTATTGATACAAAACCAGAAGTGTTCCTTGGTTTAAAGCCTTAGAAATTGCTCAAGTACTGTATTGATTTACTTTGGGATAACAGGATGGAAGAGAAGAAATCCAAGACCAGAGTCACCAAGGAAGCCAGCGACAAGGCCGACAGCAAAGAGAAGCCCTCAGAGAAGAGCCAGGAGTCTGCCCAAGATTCTAAACCTGACAGGACGTCAAGGTTGAACTCCTTTGAGATGCTGGTAGAGCTGGCCACCAAGGCACGGACCGAGCTCCTCGAGGATGCCCCCAAGGAGGTCGCCAAGGAGACAATGGAATCCTCCAAGGAGATGGAGGCCGCTGAGTTGCTGCAGACCATGAAAAACAAAGGCCTGCAACTGACTCCATCCAAGGAAGATGGCATCAGGAGACAGTCAGCTGGAGGCAGGGATGCTGAGCATCTAGAGATGGAGAACATTGAAGAGGAGGTTGTCATGGAATCCGTGGAGGATATGGAGTTGGAGATTGGTGCTAAGAAGGGACAGAAGGCTGCTCTGCCCAAGGTAAGTGGAAGCTTGTTTAAAATGACTCAATGGCAGAAATGAGAGAATCCAGTCAATCTACTAAGACCTATCTGAAACTACTTTTCCATTACTTTAGTGCAGCTCATTCAAGACAGTTCAAGCCTAACCTCAGAATGGGGGGGGGGTTAAGTATTAGCCTTGTTTGAATGCAGAGGACTTAACTCAGTACAGTAGTACAATACAGTAGGATGGCCTGACCACCAGGTGACCGTAATGACCAGATGCCTGTAGGTCATTCGATCCTAGGCAGCATGTAGAAGGGTTGATAGAGGTAGAGTACTTGAGACCACCTGGACCCAAGTGAACCTTGGACGGTCTCGGGGGCAATGCCATCCGCGAGGAGGTTGCAGTGAGGCCGCCTGTAGAATCTCCTGCACTGGCCTGATCTCAAATAAACCGACCACTGTGCTAGTTCACAGAAACATTTAGACTTCGTGGATATCATGGTCACTTTGGTAGACCACCAAGGTAGGTTTGGATGGCTCAGTGTATTTGTTTTTGTAGAATGGTTACAGGTTAATTCTAGGGGTGGGAATTTATGTTCAATTTGAAAAAGGTTTTGAAAACATTCCTATACCACTGAAATATTTAGTCAACACTTTGAAGACCTTGGTCTTCATATGTGCATAATTATGTAGTTCAACAGTGCACATGGTCCAACCAATGTAAAAATGTAAGTTGATGTTGGGGCATTTAAAAAAAGCAAATGTTCATTATTTTAGAATCCAGTTTTTTTCTCAAAAAGTACGTGGATGTTGAAAAGGGAAAAAACAGTAACAGGCATCGTTTACAATAAAAATTAACACCAGATTGTGTCAATCAAACGTCAAACCTCTAAAAAAATCTGTCTACGGATTTGGTATTTTTTCGTTTAAATGTGTAAATGTTCCATCCTTATTCCATCCTTATTTCATTCCATTGCCACTCAGTTTTATTTCTACTGGAAAGTCAAGGTAAGACAGTTTCGCTGAAGCAGTAGAATTCGTAATTATCCAAAGATTGTCAGTTTAAGAATCACACCAGTCTTTCCCCCCTCTTTTGATTCATGATTTTCTTTGAATTCCCTTGTTTAGGAAATGGCAGATGAACAGCAGCCCCTTCCTTTCCTGGATCACAGCTACTGCCAGCGCCCGCCCCCTTCCCCCATAAGGAAAACTCCGCCCAAAGATGCCGCCGACCCAGTCCGTTTCAGTCAGCCCACTCTTAAACTGGTCAAGTTGGACCTCTCGGACCAAGAGCTTCCCACCGTGCCAAAAGCCACAGAGGCGGAGGATATCATAGACGTGGTCTCAGAAGCTGAGGCAGAAGTCTCGCCTAAGAAGCAGAAATCCGCCAAGAGGAAACACCCCAAAGAGGAACCCTCCTTGGAGGAGGAGGTTGCCATCCCAGAACCCTCCAAGCCCCAGTTTATGCCTAGGAACTATTACGAAGAATGGGGTCTCCTCTACCAGATCTTAGCAGTAGGAATAGACCAGGAAGATTCGTACTATCTACGGAAGAGCTATGAATCTATGTTGCAAGAAGGACAGATCCCTTGGCTTAGTTACACCCACTGGGTTTCTCATCCACATATCCTTTGCTCAAGCCTCAGTTAATTACCTCTCTTTTGTTTCGTTCCATAGTAATGCAGTGTGGTGCATCGTAAACTGCCATCCAATTTGAGCTGTGATCTTAACCACTTCTTGCCGGGGCATTTATCAATGTTGATGATGCTGGGGCGGGATATTTATCATTTTTTTTCTGTTTTCAAAATTCTATCTTCATTTACTGGACACTTACAAACAAGTGAAGGCATGTCTGGTGTCCACTCTAGCCAGACAGACAAAATCTATTGACGCCTGAGTATTTCGGCCAGGCCTGCAGCCTTGTAAAAAGAGCCCAGATTTTGTGGTGTTATGTAATATTCTTTTGTTCACGAACCTGGCTCAGTGTGCTGCTAACCTCTTTTCAATATGGGCCAGATTAGCGTGCAGCGGTGCTGTGTGGCTCATTGCTGCGGTAGTGGAGCACTTTTGTCCCCGGTGGTAATCCGCTCGCTCTAAATGCCCCAAACCGTGGTATAGGGTTTCGAAACAAGGCAGGATTGTCTCCACTTTTGAGAGTGAAAAAATGTCGGTAATTCCCAGCAGCCTGGTCTTTTGTTCAGAGTACGGTCTTTTGTTACAAGGCCCTGTTCCCTTTGTCCACATCTGGAGTCCCCGGCAGAAAGTGGTTAATGAATGGCAGATAAAATGATGCAATCACAGTTGCATTTGTTCATTTTTAGAGGAGAAAGCAGACATCTGTGGCCAGTTAATCTTAGTTTTTGTTCTGTAAACACTACTTTCAGCCAGTGTAATGATGCCATAGAAATTGACAATTCAAACAAAGTGTCTTGTACGCAGGAGTTTCCATTTTTATGGCAACTCGTTGCATGTTGGTTAAACTACAGTCAGTAATAGTGGTCAGGAAATGTACGCAAAGGAATGATCCGTTTTATTGACAGCACTTTGCAAGCTGTTGGTCTCTTGAAATGCCTTTTGTTATGTCACCGTTAAACCATTTGCAGACGCAGTGCGGGATTAACGAGTTTGAACTAATGCACTTCATGACAGTGGACAAATTTGGAGGGATTATTCCTTAACTGCTTGACACTGACCGCAATACCAGATCCGCCCAAAAAGAAACGCAAGGTAGATGATGTCAGGGTCCATGCAACAGGCTCAGCCAGAACTGAAGGATTCTACAAGATCACAACTCAGGAGAAGAAGAAATATTTGGCAAGGTTACGATCGTTACCCCAGGAAACAGGAGAAAATAATGAGGTAAAAAATAAACCTTGGAACAACTCAAAAGTTTGTACGAGCCAGTCGGGACATCCATGACAGTGTTGGGTTGAGTCCATCACAAGTCCTTGTACAAGTCGCTTTACAAGCCTAGTCACAAGCCAGTAGGGACATCCGTGACAGTGTTGAAGTTGAGTCCATCACAAGTCCTTGTACAAGTCGCTTTACAAGCCTAGTCACAAGTCCCTTCACCAGGCCAGTCCTACATGTCATTCAGAGGATGAACAATGACAAGAGATTGCCTTGGCAAAGTTCATATGAATAGCTTATGACTTGGCCTTAGCCTGAATGACTTGTAATGGACTTACAGAGACTTGTAATGGATTTGAATAGACTTGATGGACTCATGAGGTCTCAAAAGGTTGAATTGAGTAATGTGGCGCTGATTCATGGGTTCCTGAGAAATCTATCAGTGTTGAAAAAGAGTAACATCAGTGTGAATGTAGGGCACGCATCTCATTTGAAGTCATTCTTATATTTCAACCGATGATGGTGCATGTAAACCAGTGAAAGGTTATCCATTCTACACTGGTTCCCTACCCCTCCCCTTTTAAACTGTTGAATATAATGGAGGAAACGGGAACCAACTTGGCCACTCTGTCATTTGCTGCACCCAGTGCCCTGATGCGCATTGATTTCCAAGTGTGTACACTACCAGTTGACCATTAAGAATGTTACAATTATAAGCCGTGTCCAGTTCAACTGGCTGTGGCTTTTACTTACACACACCTCTGTGGGAAATGGCTGCTGCCGCAAGCATGTGGCTCCATAGGGGCACATGTTGATTCTAGCCGTAGCTGTGATTTTTGGACACAGCCATTTACCCATGCACAGTCTTTTACAGTGGAACGTCACTATACTGAACATTTGGCTGTACCGAACATCGTCCTAGGCTCCCCAAATTTTGTACACAAAACCTACCGAACATTATGCAGTTGCAAATCAACCGAGATTTGCCTCGGCATGCATCAGAGATCAATCCTTAGCAGGAGCTTCACGATTATTAGGATAAAATTTTGTAAGATAAGATTTTGTAACTCAACATTTAATAAAAAACAAAAATAATTAACAAACACAGTTCTAGAAACCTCAAACGTGAATCCAATGGCAAAACATCACGAAAACAGCGAATCATAGTATCACAAGAGGGTGCACTTCAGTTAGACAAGAGAGGGCACTATTCAAAATGGCAACAAAATGTTCGGCTGGAAATTTCGCTATACCGAAAGGCCGCTGTACTGAACATTTAGCGTGGACCTCCTCGTGCTCATTATAGTGGCGTTCCACTGTACTCAAAACCACGTTCTTCATTCCTCACCAGGATTCGAGCGTTCCGATCAAGGCCAGTGGCGGTAAACACATGGAGTTGTCTCGAGAGGCTAGGTCTGACCAACGACGAGCGATGGCCACGCTCACTCGGCAAGATGGTGCTGTGTCTGATCTCCTGAAATTCAATCAACTCAAGGTGAGAATCTCTCAGCTTGGTTTGGGAACACATTGCAGTGATCTGGGCTGCAAATTCCTAGTTTTTTTGCAGATCAAGACGAAATGTTACCTCCTTGGTGAGTGCTGATGGTAGGATTTGATATCTTGTGTGAGAGGCATGAATTGAAGACCCTCAATAGATGACTGTTGAGCTTCAGTGAGTCCGAGTGTTTTAGTTGCGTAGTTGAGTAGATTTTACGAGTTTGAGTAGTGACTCAAACTTCACTCGGGTATTAGTATAAATAGTACACCTCTGAGGTTGTAGTTGAGCGTTTAAGTAATGGGAATTGAGTGCGAGACTGGTTCATTCAAGTTATTGGTACAGTTATAATATTGGATTTGTAGTTCATAAAGAGTGAAGAATTGGGGGGGGGTACAAATGGGAGTGTCTTCCTTGTAAGTGCCATCCAGCCTGTGCTCTAGTCCAACTGTGTACATGTTTACAGACTCTGACAGTAGCGTAATACCCTCATGAGCACTGTAGTTTTATGAACTCAAGGCACTTGTGCATTTTTCAAAATCGGAACTCCTTTTTGGTTAAAGAACTACAATGTATGTAACGTGCTGCTACAAATGCTGTAACACAGCAGTTCCACCATGAACATTCTGTTTGTTGCTTGTTGATTGTAAGCAGAGACAGTTGACCAAAAGCCATGGGCAAGTTCCATCAAGGACCACTGGTTAAGCAGTGGTTGATTCGTGATGTACCTGATGCATGTGCAGGGAAGTTGAAGTGTGAACAACCCCAGTCAACCGTTGTCAGGTCATTAGGCTAAAGGGGAGAAAAGGTGGCTGCAGGAAGGGCAAAATAGCAAAAGTCAAAGTGAAAATGGTCCTTTACTAGTAGCATACTGTTTTTCTGACGCTTTTCTTATAACTGGTCTTCTCTGCACTGTGCTATTAAAATGGTCTATAGCAACCAACAATGTGACCAACCTCGATAGGCTGGCATGTGTTCGATCAGAGTTAGTTGAACTATGGTCCTTGATCGAAGTTGTCCTTAAGTTTCCTGTGAGTTTGCGTGAGTCTTTGCTAGATGTCGCTCATATGATGAGTAACTGGTGTCTCTCAACAGTTCCGTAAGAAGGATCTGAAGTTTTTGAAGAGTGGTATCCATGGCTGGGGTCTGTACGCCATGCAGCCCATCTCGGCTGATGAGATGGTCATAGAATACGTGGGTGAATCCATCCGTCAGAGCGTGGCCGATGAGCGGGAGATGAGGTATGAGAAGATCGGGATTGGGAGCAGCTACCTGTTCCGCATCGACTCCGATAGTATCATCGATGCTACCAAGACCGGCAACTTGGCTCGGTTTATCAATCACAGTTGCATGGTGAGTAGCAAGTAAAATTTGGGCCTAGATCACCGTTCCATTTCATGAAGGCCTGTACTGCATGCAGCAACAGAGCTGTGCTAAGCGTAGACAAGATTTACTAAGTGAAAGCAAGGTACCAGCCACGATACCACATGAGGGTTTTACTGTCACTGTTCCCTTGCTGGTTTCAGTTTGGAAAACATTTGCTCAGCAGGTTTTCTCCCTTCCACCAAGCACTTTCCTTCATTCAAAGATTTGAATTGTAGTTTGTATTTTATGTTTGAATTACAGCCTGCACTGTCTCTCCGATGATTTTTTTAAGGTCATAACAGCATTTCTGAAGTTGAGTGCCACGTGAGGCATGACTTGGTGGATTGATAATTTCATACTGGAGATGTTCTTGACGTGAATTGTGCCGACTTCTGACAAATCTTCAGCCCATTTTCTTGTTCTTTTAATGGCAAAATTAACTTGTCAAATGTTCATTGCATTTTCCTCCTCAGCCCAACTGCTATGCCAAGATCATCTCCATGGAATCACAGAAGAAGATCGTGATCTATTCCAAGCAGAACATCAGCACGGGGGAGGAGATCACCTATGACTACAAGTTCCCCATTGAGGATGAGAAGATCCCTTGCCTGTGTGGCACGGCCCAGTGCAGAGGTACTCTCAACTAAGATGCCGTCTCCATGGGCATCTTGGCTCCGAAGCTTCACGATACTTCACCGATCCTCCTTTATGCAGGGAACAAGAATCACTTGGTTTGTACTTGGGAAAAAGTGGACTTAAAAAGTCCCATGTGAAGTACAGACTTTTGAATCCACAGCATTCTTCAAATAGATTTTGAAAGCTTAGATCCATATACCAGTAAACCACAGTCACAAAGGGTGTCCATACCCTTAACCAAACCAAATGTCACAGGGCCAAATGTTTTTTACCTTGCTTTGCTGGTGCAGCAATTTTCAGGTTTAAGTCTATGCACTTTATTGCAGATATCAAAACGGAGGTCCATCCGAACCATCCACTGTCAAATATTTTGGGGAAATATTAAGTTTTTGTGCACTCTTTAGGTGTAGTGGAGTGGTAATGACTGTGTGAAGGTACCTGAGAGAAGGCTTATCCCCCTATGTGGAACACAATTGTAGTAGAGACCATCAAAGGACCAGACACAAGACCTGACGCAAGATCATGTTCAGGACCTTCCATGAGACCAGTCACAAGTGACAGCGTGAACAATGACAAAGGAATGCTTTTGTTGCAGTTGATTTGATAGGCTTGTGACTTGACTTTGACTTGAATTCAGACTAGAGGTCTTGTGTTGGTCTTGTGTGGTCTTGTGAAGGTCTTAAGTGGTCTCAACTACAACACTGGCAGAAAAACTGTTACTTAGCAGTTTCAGGTTATTGGCTAAAATCTCATGAATTTCATCGCAGATGAATGGTTCCCAGCTGAGATTTGCTTAGCGTGATTTTACTAAGCCTTCTATTTCTGCTAAACTATTACTCATGACATTAGCGCCATGAGCGGCGTATACCGGCGCTCTATAAATGTTCATTATTGTTATTTTTATCATGGTGCTCAGCCCACAGATTTGCTCACCGTAACAAGGTTTCTTTAGTAACACCATGCAATGGTGTGTCCCTAACCAAATTTTCTGGAAGGGCAAACTTTTTTGCAGTGGAACTAAACATCTATCGAAGACTTTTAAAAATGTAACTTGAGGCCTCTCTGAGGGGTGAGGCTGTATCTTTTTGGGGGGCTTTTTACGTGCTTTCAGGAGGAAGAGAAAGGAACTAGGAGGACAGTCTTTCATTTGTGTACAAGCGATGCGCAGTAACTAACATACAAGTACCAAAGGAACCTCCATTGCTAGGAAAATTGCCGGGCCCCTTCTTGGTCCAGCTTGGGGGCCCATATTGCTTTATGTGGGTAGTTCTTGGCTGAGCAAGGGAGTATGCTGAACACTAAGCATATTCTATCAAGCACATCATTGATACGCACCCTAGGCAGATAAGCACAGGTTTTGTTAAGCTTAGGAATCTGTGTGAAGTAACACCAGGTTACCAGCTAAAATGTGCTAAAATGCACATTGCTTATGACTGGTTCTCTGCTGGTTTTGGCTGAACAAGAAAACGTACACCGGAGTGAATTGTGCCGTGAAATCAGGCTGATGTTTGAGGAGAGGCCTTTATTACTGAAAGGCTACATTGCCCTGAAAAGTTGCGTATTGCCAGCTCAGCCCTTCGTTGCAGAAGTTGATAAAGTTGATAGTAACTGTAGTATGGTGGCACGGATTTGCACAGTTGAAAGAGGATCCGAGTGTGGAGACT
>NW_019091495.1:717080-794932 GCF_001949145.1 Acanthaster planci
AGACTTGGTGGGGGAGTAGGGGTATCACTTTAAAACAGAATTTGTCAAGAAAAAAACATTTTTGGTAGATTATTTTTGTCATTTTCAGTGAAATAGTCTGGTATCATCTGAAATTTAATTAAAATGTTTAAATGCTTTCAAAGACCTTTGCTTGTCTAAAAGTCTTGAAACTAACTCCTCAAAATTATTGATGGAAAAGTGATTTCCCCCCTGAAGAGTTTAATCTTGATACTTTCTGACACATTGCATCGTCATGAGTGCTGTGTTTGCAAAGGTTACCTGCCATTACCAGTGTTTAACATTAGTCCAGAAGAGGTTTCTAAAGGGGACAGACTTTCTGAAAACAGACATAGTTGTACATTTGAATGTGTTAAATGTTGATCGCCCCAAGTATGTCAATCCAGCAAAGACAATTAATTTGTGTTTGTGAAATGTACGGAAGCATTGTTCCCAGGGGATATGAGAATATTTGGTTGTTGTACATGAACGGATTACAACATTTATGAATGTTTTTTTTGCTTGACCTAAGTGAAGATAGCCTGTTTGTAGTAAGCTGACTTCTTGTGTATCCAGTTTTTCGTTTTCTCGTGTGACGAAAAGTGAGACTCGCAGTTATCTTTGTTATGACTTTTAATTAGACTTGTAATATTTTTGATGAAAAATATTGATTCTTTGGGGGAAAACTTTGATGTAAAAAATCTGTAAATAAAAATAACTGCAGTTGTACATTTTATACATTTTCTTTTCCCGGGTCACTCTCTAACTCGCTGGACCCTATTTTTGTGATGCATGGGTTATTTATGGGATTTCATCCACACCAAACTGTTAAGACTGTGTTCAGGTACTTTTTGTCCGGAACCTTTTGGGTTAATAATGAATCCTTGATTAATAAAGCTGAAAATTGGAAGATTTGACAGAGACACGAAAAATACGATGTGTTAAAATAAATCTTACCAGCTGTGATTTTCGTATTTTGTAAATAATATACATATATTTCATGTATTAAACACTGAGTTATCACAGAAACAGACCGGATATATAATTAAGATTGTTCTGGCTTTAAAAAAATTTCTTCGTCTGGAGTACCATCCCGTGACTGCACATTGTGGCCTTGATAACAGGCCAGTCAAACGGTTCGTGATTTTGCCCACTGTGAAGTGCGCCTCTGTACCTTGTAGGCAGGGGCGAATCCAATGGGTTTGGGGTCAACCCCCCCTCTTTCTGCTCTGAGACAAAAAAGGTAAAACATGGAGAAAATTATAAGGATTAACTAAAGTGCGCCATTTAGAACAGTGCATGTACATGTATAATGTTTCATAGTCGTTTCCGCTTGTCCGCCAGGAGGAAACATAAAAAAACCCTGACCTTACCCCCTCGGAAAAATTCTTGGATCCGCCCCCGGCATGTATTTTAATACATGACACCTCGTCAAAGGAGATTTACTTTCGGAAGATTGTTGTTACCAGGAGCGAAGCGCATAATTTGTTCTTCAAATATTGTGGTTTTCATCCCCACTTTACTCGGACTAACCCCGTTTTGCAAAGCATTCCAGGAGTTATGGTTTTGACAAAAAAACTGGTTCCCGACCTATACACAGCTATTACACAGAGATTTTTGCTTTCATTTTCACGCGTCACAATATTCGACCTTGGCTGTATTGCCTGATCAGGTTTTGAACAGAAGACGCAGTGAACCCTGAAGAGGCAACTCAAGCACAACAAGCATACAACGTGTATTTTAACATTTGCTGATACGTTGACTCGTTACCTTCGTGATGAGCGTGAGGTATGCACATATACCAGGTTGATGTGTGGTCGACACGCCTAGTGGAAACGTACCATCACCGCTTTGGGGGAGAGACGGAATATCACTGTACGTAGCTGGAACATCCTGAAGTTAGGAATTACTTGTTGCTTCCGAGGTTCACTGAGAACTTTCCTTGACGTCACGGTTTTGTGCAAAACATGAATTCTGTAAGTACAATTTGCACATGTGAACCTACGTAGGCGTACGTACTTCAGTATTAACAAGCAAGCCAATATGGGCATTCTAATGATGTGCATTAAACTGGGTTGATAGCTGTAATCCCGGGGTTTTGGATTGGAAAACGTGAGAGTTGGCCGAAGTGGTTCATTTTCTGGATAAATGTGAAAAAAAGTGAAGAAAAAGAAACTGTTTTATGAACGTGATTACTGGGCTTTTTTATGTGGGTCCTTTTTTTCATTGAAAACAAGACAGAAACACGTGTACATGTACTTTAACAGGAAATCTTGACGTTCAAAGTTTATAGGCGGAGATTGGAGTACAGTAGGGGTGCCTTTGATGAAGAAGATACTATTAGTGATTATTTTCCAGTCGAATATTGACCCTTTGATTTTAATAGTATTGCACTGTTCTACATGTATCTCCTATCATTTTGTGTTCCGTACGGTCTGGTCTTGTAAATGCACGTAACACGGGGGCTGGCTTTTATTAAGTGTTACCATTGCATGAGGGCACTAGCTGATTATGCAGACCAAGTGCAAACCCTTCCAACTTAAATTAAAGAGGGAAAAAGAGCCGAACAGAGCTCTTTTGTCAACTAGAGTGTCTGCTTAACCTACAGGTTTTTCTTTATGAAGGTAACTGTGTCAATGGACAATAACGTGTGCTGTATATAACTTACTGTTAGGAATTATCCGGCACGAGGTCCGAGGCCACGATGTGAAAGCAGGTGGTACGCTTGACGTATTTTTTTAAATGGTTCCCCGTGAAACATCAAACCTGGTCCCACGGACAAGCAGACAAAACCTGGTCAAGACCGAAACAAACAGAGCTAGCGTGGTCAACCAGTGAAAATTACCTCCAATGTCGGTCGTAGAAGGACCGTGTTCAAGGTCACAGCCTACAGCTAAGCAGTGTGAATTTAACTACAATTGCGCGCATCAGTCTTCTTGCAACACTAGTCATGTTGAAACAAAAGCTTACACCATGATTGCACGTATTATTCTTTGCAAACAACATTCATTCAGTGTCCAAGAAATGAGGCATTAGCAGTTATTTTGAGGACTGGCAGGTTGTCTATGTCACTAATCATGACGAGGATCAATCTGAGTATAGATAAGCTCACATTCCAATTTGTGCTGATTTTGTTCATTTTTACGTGTCTTTTTTCCTCACCAGAGAGATGGAAGGAGAGACGGGCGAAGATCAGTATCCTCGTCGGGCCGAGCTCGACGCGGAAACGTTGCAAAGGTTGTTAAAACAAAAACGCCGGTTGGCAGTGAAAATTCGAATGTTTGTGCACAAAAACATCGGGTCCATGATGAAAAAGTGAAAAAATATCAAGTTGCAGTCCTTGTTGGGGTTGGAGTTAATCTCTACATGATTGCCTTCTACTGAGGTCCATTTACTTGTATTCTCTCATGACAGTCACCCTTGGCCAATCAAGAGCCTCATTTTGCGCGAATGAACGAGCTGAATGACTGTTCCTTTGTTTAAAGTAGGGGCCCACTTTGTTTAATTTAAGATACCGATCTTCTTGGGCAAGAACCCTCTGCCTCTTTGACCTTTTTGGCTAGTTTAGAAAACATTTTGATAGGAATTGTAGACAAATACGAGAATCCTGTGGCATTAAAAATGAGAAACTGGGGTGACAGTAGAACATCAGATCGTGTTTAGGCAAAGCCTTGAGGGCTCTCATCTGATAAAAATGAGAAACGTCCCCTTTCTAAAGTGGCATGAAATGCCTGTTCCTTTTTTGTTTCACTTGCTTAAACTTTATAGGATACTCATGGTTTCAGTTCTGAAGAATTCCTCCGACAGGATACTGCCTCTTATGACTTTAAGTCAAATTTGGAGCTCTTTGGAAAATTGCATTAACTTAGAAAAAAAGACAAAGGAAGTCAAGAGAACATAGCAGGAGAATCATCCAGATTTTCGATGTTATCCTTTTTCTGCGTGTCATTAATAAATTAGAGATTTTCAGTTGTATCGGTGTTGGTTACACCTCAGCATTACCTTCCCCAACATCAAACAGGTCTGCCTTTTCCGGCTTTATTTTCGACAGGGTAACGTGGGACGTACTGCGCCAATCGGATCGTTAGTCATATCGCAGGACGGGAGAAGTAAATTCTACCCCGACGGTGGCCGCGAAAGGCCACCTATTCGCGGCCCTGCCCGGGCACCCTCAACTGTCGGTCGTAAAACGGACGATGTTACATACGTTGATTCTAAGCTGCCATTTGGAACCCAGGCTGTTTATTATAACACCAGCTTTGGAAAACCTGCAGACATTGACACAGTGAGTATATATGTATTTTTTTTTTAAATTGAGTGGTAACAAACTGAGGGTTTGGTTATCACCTTACTCTTATCTCGTCGCAGGTTCAAACGAAGGGTTTCGGGTTTCCTCGCGGTGCCCTGTTGGGTCAAAAGGTCATGCAATGATAAAATTGTCAGTATACATCCCAACTTTCGGAAACAATGGACACACAAAAATACGTCAGGCCTTTCTTTCAAAGCACTTTCTTGACTTGCCTCTATTTGCAACAATTTTTCTCTCTACAACGCTATCTCAACTTTCCTTCGTATCGTTTGATCACTTGGCTGCTCTGTGACGCACCCCATGACAGTATTATAAGAGTAGAATTGTCGGGTGCGACAAACATTTTGTGACTTTCAAATTAGATTTAAAACCCTTTAAAATGTTACACATAATAACCTAACCCCCAATTTCATCTGCTTTTCAGTCCAATGTGCCCATGCGTACGCCTTTGGATGATGACGAAGATAACGTAAGTGATACTGGCGTCGAACCTCCTATGAATCCTGCACAGGCATTTATGAGATCATTCATTATCTTCGGTGGCTTGGCAATTGTGGTAATCATCGTCGTTGCCTTGGCAATTGTCCTCCCCATTGCACTCACAGGAGGTAGGTATTCAGGGGTGGATCTAAGATTTAAGGGGGGGGGGTCGTCCTTATCTCTACATGCTAAATGAGACCCCTACATAGTTTATGCTTTAAAAGCACACCATAAAATTCATGATGTCTTCCAATGTTCAGGCGAAGTATCCCCCAAAACAGACTAGGATGTTACCCGAAACCTCCCTGATCTGCACCTGTTATTGGTGTAAAGATTTCTCGGTGTGTGTTTCTTGATCTGTTATAGCAACGTGATTGCCTCTAGAAAATGTAATAAGAGCCAATTTGAAATGCCAAACATTTTCAAATCCCTCTATCGCTTGTAAAAATTGTTTCAACACTTTTATCAATCAGTGGAATTCATTTTAAGTACGCCTTTTCTCTTTCTGTTTTTGCAGCCACTTCAAGGGCAAGTAAGTTGAATTTTTAAAAATATATATCGATATGCATATAAACACTGCAAGCAACTTAATTTAAAACAGGGAGCTTGATCGCAAACTCACTTGCGTCGTGAGTTATGACGCTTATCAAAGTAACTTAAAACAGGGTCATCAAGACGGTCAAAGACTTGAAGGTCCTCTAAATTTTTGTACTGGAACTCAAAAGAAACAAATCACTAAAACATAGAACCGACAGTTTTTATGGCTCTAAAGATGTCTTGATATTAGGAGGGTAAAAATCTTCAGACCAATTTTTTTGTCCAGTGGCAAACAGAAGCCAAAGGACACCAACATTTACCGGATGCTGACAGCTGCAGAAATATCGTCCGTCTCTGGGCCAGTAAAATTCCACCGTTTCGTGGAAACATACCTCCTGTGACTTCAGTCACAACATCCATAGGAATAATGCCTTTAAGAAGCAACCGTGTCGCCAGGGACGGGGGAAGGTGGTACCCCAAGAAATGGGGAGAGGGGAAAGAAAGAAAATTGGGTAGGTATTGGGACACTCCTACCCTGAATATTTAAACGCTATAGGATGTTTTCCCGTCCCAATTCAGCTCTGACAGGAACAGTCGAACTCAATTCCACATTTATCGCTGCCTATGATGACGTCACTTCAACCCAATACGCCAACCTCGTTAACAGCTTTAACACCATAGTAAGTGCGTCCAAAGCCAGTTAAGTTTAACTTTGTTGAGTTTATTTTTGTTCATTGTTTGTTCAGTTTAACTTTGTTCAGTGTTTGTAGGAAAAGACTAATTTTATGTCGGAATGTATGATTACTATATTTAAACAAGTATTTTCTCTTGTTTGTAACGCGAGCGAAAGATTACGTTACTGCACTAATTCGTTAAACTACTTTTTGCATTAACTTATAGATGAACGGCATTTTTCAAAATAACTCCACATATTCCAGCGATTTTCGAGAAACAGAAGTCACTGATCTCACGTAAGTAACACCTTTGGAAGTTATTTTTTGAAGACAAATCCTCGATGATAAGTTTTGTTGGCGAATGTGGGCCTTTCAGGTTACTGCAACCAGAGGTATTAAATTAAATGTTGGAACCACTCAAAAATGTTTAAGTATTGTAATGAACTCTCAAATACATGTATGTTCTTTGAACCTGCTACATATTTTCATCTCGTCAACAAAAAGGAATACTGTCACAAGAAAGCATTTTGCCACCAATATCAACACTTAAGTTTACTCTCTTCATTCCAAAGACTGCAGATTGCTGTCCATTTGATTGAACATTAATTAACACCCTTCTATTGAAACTAGAGAGATCAGACAAAAATAGTGGAATTTGGTCATTGCAACTTATCAAGATCTCGCTCGAGTTCTTATTGGAAGTGGTTAATTCAAACTGTTTCAGTGTAAATTCATTGATGTTCACTATACTTTGTGAAGTCCTTAGTATTAATCTAAACACCACGCAAGCTTTTCCATTTTTCACAGTATATTGGAACCCAATTTCAATGTATATTTTTTGTCGTTGTTTGTGACTGTTGTTTTCTAATGCATGAATTTAAATTTTAATTGTCTTATTAGGTCAGGTGCGTCTTCTGTGAGGACAAGAGTACTGTTTTCACTGCACTTCCAGTCTGGAACAGAATTTAACTCTCTCTTCAGAAACAATGTTTATAACTTCCTGTACCAGCGTGTCATCGAACCAGCTACACCTTTCGCTTCATTGAACCTGGTTCCAGACAGCCTTGTGATAACTGAGAGTAGGTATTTTGCCCGATCTACTTTGATGATAGACAACAAAAAAAGGGAAACAAAGATCAGAGCCAGAAAAGGGTTGCCCTTCTGTAAGGACGATTATGAGAGCTAGCGACAACAGTGAAATGCTTGTTTACAGTAATACCTGTAGGTTAGTTTAGAGCAGTATAAAACACTTTAAAGTAACGTAATGCAGACTGTGGGGTGAGGATGCGGTAGTTTACCAACTCATTACTTTGCACCAAGTGCCTCTTCCCCTACGTGCCCTTTTTATAAGCGTATTTCTACACAGTGCCTTCACTATTACGGGGAATGTCAGAAATATGAAGAGCGCCGCCTAATGTTCAGTATTGTCCACTCCGAACAGCGCCACCATTAAAAGACGGCGTTGACTCGCGCTCGGCTGACCTGAGAATCCTTGTCTATCTTTCACTGTAGGCATCTGGACGCCGAGCACTCCTTTTACACCACCCTTCCCCGTCGAAAGACCTTGCTAAACCATTGTTAAACCTAATTATTGTGGTTGATCATTGATTAAACATTAGGAGAGAAACTGCACAACTTAAATTATTCAGTACTTCCTCATATCAAAACATTAATTTGATTAATTGTTTGCACTTTTACATTCATTTTTTTCTAATATCGCAGGTTGCGGTTTGTTTTGCTTCAACGGTGGAACTCTAAGTATTCTTAACTGCGAATGCCAATGCATGTCTGGATTTAGTGGTGCGAGATGTGGTAAGTTATTCCTAAGAGTTCATTTTTTTTCGGAAGAAAACCAGTAGTCTGTAGGTTTTGAGACCGGGGAGGGGGTCTAGGGAATTTTCCTAGAACTATCTTTCAAGTTTTTCATCCGTAAAGTAATCTTGGAGATGTTCAAGTGTTGGCACTCGTTAATTTCTAACCAAGAGGAGAAAAGTCAACATCTACTAAGATAGTCCCCGTTGTGGATACGCACCCACGTGCGCGTACCATGCGCGCATAAGTTTCCTCCGAATGAGCACAAACTCGGCTGTCGCGTGTGTGGCCACAACCACATTGAAAAGTTTGTCAAACCTAAAAAGAACACTACGAGCTGTGGGAGCTGTTATACTTACACGCTTTTGTGCACGACGGCAGGAACTTTCTGAAAATACAAGTAGGTCTGTTACTCTGACATTAGAGAAAGGGAAATTATTAGTATGGACCTTTCTTTTGCTTCGTCAGAATCCCAGTTTTTGCCAACCATGAGTATAAAACCGAAAGAATAATTTACAAGTGTGAAAGCATTCCATGCGAGGAAACACTATACCAAAGTGTGACGTCACTGTAAAACCAGAGAGTGCAGTGCAAACGAATGGAGTACGCACGCGTGTTGGTTCACGCGCTAATTCTCGAGCTAATGCCCTTTACACATTAATTGTGTGCGTGACATATTCATTTCGGTACTTTATTCCCTCTACTGGGTACTATGATATGCCCGCCCACCATTCGGGGGGCATATTATTCATCAGACGTTTGTGACCTACTCTTTCATACGCAAATCCCATAATATTAAAACCGTATTTAAAGGCCAATGACGAAGTAATGAGACGGCTTCTCAAGTTGTCATTGTTATAATTAAGTTGCTTTCCTTGTAGAATATGCAGTGCAGAGGCGTAAATTGTGCCGGAAATTGGGGGTGGGGTGGGGAGAGTGTGTGTGTGGGGCGTGGCCATCCGGCCATGAAAATTTGAAAAATGTGGGTGGGGAGGGGTAACACCATATGATTCTATATAGAAGTCGATGTTCATGATATTGATGTACATCTGTAGTATGTATTCAGAAGGACATATTCATGATTGTTTGAATTTTTGGCCTTGTTTGCACTGGGAGTGAATGCATTTTACTTGTTGGAAGTCTGAAAAATTCGTCACAATCTGCTTTAATTGTTTGCTCACCTCAAAAAGTGGGGGATATATAACCCCCACCCCCGGGATATATGCCATGAGAACATGTGTTAGTTCACCGTATTTATTTAACGGCATTCTGGTAAACAGTGTCTCTTTGTTAGTTCCATCATTTTATCTATTTCTAATTACAGAGAGCTCGGTGTAATGGACAAGAACTGAACTTCATTGTGAATATTCATAACCCACCTCTTTCAAGATGAGCAAAGGAATTCATTAAGCAAATCCCTGCTTCTGGGAAATGTCTGTGTTGGGTTATTTTGCTCTTCCATGGCGTACATCAGAGTTGTCCAAAAGCTTCTGGAAGAAATCAGAAGCTTGCTTAAGCATTTTGTGGAAAAGTCCAACGACTCGACTGTAATACTTTGTCCTCCCATTTTTTGTCAAACATTACATCTTCATTTAAAAACCCTTTGGTTCAGTGTCCACCCTGTGCCCAAGCAGCTTGAAAAGAGCCACAGGTCGAGTTCGGGCGGCCTAGGCCTGTTCTTGACACGGATTTCCACAACCCAAGAACACTGTTCTCGGAACAGGATCACACACCACCTCCTTGTCAGGGTTTTACAGGAACACACGGAAACACTCATGAGATTTTGATTTTTGAACAGCTGCAAAAGTAGAGAGATGGCTTCCGAATCCAGAGACAATGGGAAGTTTTGCAAAATTAACATTAATTATTTTCCATAACACGAGAATGAGTATTCCTAATTAAATAGAAAGAATTCCTCCCATCCAAACATTAACTCTCGAATAACGTACATGGACGCCGCCATCTTGCATGTTGCTTGCCACTAACTAACATTAACTGGTTTGTTCCTGGCGTTCGAGCGGCCGACCCACGAACAAGAAATCGAGCTGTTCCCGAGCATACAAGAACAAGCCGCCCGAACTCAGCCTATACGACTGCCACGCTTGCGATTCATAGTCGTTCGTGAACCAGCGATGCGCAGTTGGTGCCAGAGGTGCCTCCGTTGCTAGGAAAAGTGCGCCCTCTCTTTATCCAGCTCGGAGCCCATATCCGCTGCACTTCTGACTTGAACTGACCAGCCAATCTCGGGCGAGCTTGGTGCTGGAGTGGTAAGACGTTTGTGCTAGAGAGCACGAGGTCTCTGATTCCGAGCCGAGTATTCCCGTCAGTTTTCTCACAAGCCTTTGGAGAATGCTGAATGTGCATGTATTGTCTTTCCACCGTACAGGGTGTCTTAAAAAAGAAACTGAGATTAATTAATATGTTTCTTGAATGTGACTAATTACTTTTGTATATGGAAGGGTATAATCTGTTTCGGTATGATATCTTCTTTCTTATGACACCAAGAAATCCACGTTTCCGTCACACACGACTATTGGTAGTTTAATTTACCTTGTCAGAACTGGCTTTGCACCGGACGCATCACAGGTTTGCACAGCGTGAAGCGTTAAGTACACTACCGCAATCATGAAGACAAGGATAACCACGGAATAGGGGCTTATTCTTGCCGGAGCCTTGCCTGAGTGCCCTTTAACATGCCCCTCCTTTCTTTCAACGCAACTTCTGCACTTGTTCTCTTTGCATTTAAATAGGTCTTATGCATTTTGATATATTTGACAAACATTACTAATTTCTTTGACAAAAAAGCCATCTTTGGACAGTACGAATTGAAAAGCAAAACAGCCATTTGGTGCAAAGCCATTTCTGACTCGGTCCGTTAAACCATTTTGTTATCATCTGTGACGGAAACGTGAATAACTTGGTGTCATAAAAAAGAAGACATCATACTGAAGCAGATTATATGTACCATTTGATAAAAATAAGTGGTCAAATTCAAGAAACAAATTAATTTATCTCAGTTTCCGTTTCTAAAGACATCCTGTATACGTCAGTAAAGGTCAAAAACACCCCATACATAATTAAGCCAACCCCCTTTAAGTTTGTCCCAAGAATTTGTCATCTTTCTTCTGAGTAGTAGTGGTTCTCAGAAATCGTCCTACAACTTAGTAAATATAATCTCTTCAACACATACGATAGAATTATATTATGGTGAGATAAATTAAGTTTCTACATAGGTGACGGAAACTGTCCTATCTTAGTTGTTGAGGCTGAATATACATTATGAACACAAAATATTAATTAGCCATAGTTACCTTCATATCCTTCTATTCTAATGAGTTTTCCAAGAATAGAAATAACTGGAGAAAAAATTACCCTTTTTTGCATATGTATAAACAGCCTGTGTACACGGTATATTCTTGAACGAAATTTCGTTCATGGTTTTTGTTTTGAAAAAAACAAACCCATCAGGGTTGTAGTTTTGGGAAATTTAGCAGAATTTGTTATTGGCGTATAGCTTCTGAACCTGTATTATGGATTTCATGGTAACCAATTTTCCGTATTGATAACTATATCAAAATTGGTAATAACTAATAACATTCATGAACTTGAAGACAGGATGGCTCAAGGTTGGTGGCAGGGGCGTCATATATTCAACCCTAAATATATATTTTGTACGTTTAATGACAATATGACATACAAGAGCACAATTTTTGAAAACGTATATACGCACATAAATAGTCAATTCATGTTAAATCATCCATTGCACTGCTTACTTCTACTACGTCTACGACTGAAGAGGAAATCAGTGATGTTGAATCTACAACTTGGCGTTCCTTTTTTCTGCTGTTTTCATTGCCCACTTTTAATGACTCAGTGATTTCGCTTTCACTGCTTATTATGGTCTCGTGTATTGACAACTGCGCTATGGTCCACCTTAATTCGCACGTGAATTATTTCCCCCAGGATTTTACGGATGCGGTTCACTGCCGGAATTTTTGGGCTTAAAAACCGCACATTAATATGCTTTGCAGATTGTGTTTGTGAAACAAATTCACATTAGAACATCACATTACATTAAAGCAGACTTAATTTCCAGAAAGTAAGAGGGTCAAATCTCCGTCTAAACAATGGAAGGTTAGAACCTGTCACCTCGTCTCTTCACAGTCATTTCTCAGTAAGCCTTTACTGAAGTGTGTAAACATTATATGCAGCTGACAGCGGCAAGTCCAAAGTCCATATGTCACGGGTGTTTTGCTCAAGATATTAGTTCCCCCATGGTTCTGCGAACTTAAGTCGTGGAGGTCATGAACCGAGAATCCGGGTTAGGGGGGGGGACACTAAACTTGGAACGGCGGGGGCCAGTGGCGCTGGGCACATCTACGTGAAAACAGAGCTATCAATCGCAACTAGATTCCAGGTGCCTTTTAAATTTGCTTTTTTATAACTTGAAAAGAGTCCTTTAATGGCGATTTGCCCATATGGTTCTAGAGAGTTACTTTTGGGATATTAAGTTGCCCTACAAACGTTCAACGTTCATTCCAAGTTTTGTTATCAGATACGTCGACGTGCAGTGGTCTGCATCTTGATCCCGATACACCTGCAAAACTCCAGACGCAGTTTTATGTGTTTGCTTCAGTAGGATATAGGCTTTGCCTCTAGATAACATACAGATCTTAATTGACACTATTTTCAAATAATCTTTTCATCTTCAGTCTTCTAGACAGACCCATGTCGATGAAAACGTCGATAATGAATTTTGTCAGGGCACTTTGTGCATTCCACCGTGTGTAGAACTTCATTCTTTTATATGATTTTTAAACGAGTGTACTGTGAATATTTTTAAATGAAGAGGGACAGCAAAAGTTTGCTTGGCGTGATTTTTTGTTGTCTGCTGTGTTCAGGTTTGATATTGTTATTGCATTGATCATCCCTAGACACATTGGTGGTGGAATCTGCGGCTTCCGCTGTACTTGAACTGTCGAACTTTTGTTTGTTATTCTATTGTGTGAAACAGTCATAATAATATCACGTAACGATCAACGGTCATTGTTGATATGACAACCATATAAGGATGGGACCAACCTTCCTAGGAAATGTGATTCATTATCAATATTAAACAATGATCGGTTGTTTGTTTCCCTTGGCTCTTGCCCAAATTGACCCTTGTCCTGCGTTTGAGACGAGGTCCTGAAAAAAATCTAAGCCCCAAGTAAAAAGAACTCGACTGCTCAAGCACCAACAATCTATCGCCATTAACCCTTTTTAATTGCCAGAAATATTACTGAGTAAGTGTATAACGTCGCATGGTTACGGCCAACAGGGTCGCCATCATTCGCAGGCTGGCTCTGTCTCGGAGCCCGCACGCATGAGTTGGGACCGTGGAGTATTGCGCTTATCTCCGACTTGTTCACAGTGGGATTCAACAGCGCTAGCCCCGGCATATCCGCCTGGCAGCCTGCTGCACTCTTGAATTAATACAATATAAAATTCACATTTTCATTTATTTAATTCTATCTACATTGCAATGAAGTTGAGAGAAATAATTCTTGGATGTTCGGCAGGTAGTTTATATCTAAAAACGGCTTGTGGCAAAACAGTTTCTATCACGTTGTTGAATATCCTTTGAAACTATCATAGGAAGAAAGTCAAGACAAGTCTATCCTTTCAAAGGCTCAACAGAGACTAGTATCTTTTTTAGGAAAATGAGCTCATTCCATGTGGACGATTCTAAGACTTTTCTCTGTATAAGTCATAGAGATTTGAATGAAAACTGTAGTTGTGTAGTCTGGTTAGTTGCGGAACTTTAAGAATTTGCAAAGGGTGCTAGGACACGGCAGGCTGGAAAGATGACTCTGGAGTGGAGACGGATCTTGGCCAATTGTGTACTGGCATCGTTTTTAAAAAAGGTGAGGAATTTCAAACGATGAAAATCACCCCCTTAATTCATATTATGCTCTAATGAGATTTGGGAAACGCCACGCCGATCAGTGAACTGTAGAAACAAAGTTAATCGTGACGGTCATTTTAACCCTAGGACGCATCACACATTGTAATGCTTTTATTAAAAGTAAACTTTTAAAATGCTATCAATCCTCTTTCCAAACTTGAACAGAATCTTGACAAACTCCTGTTTTTAAAATATATAACGGCTAAACACTCAATAATTGTCCCAAATTAATTAAATAAAGCATTTGGGTTTACTTAGTACGCCTAATTACTGTGATGTTATATTATATTAGGCCTATGTTAATTATGTTATGAATGTGTATGTTAAGCAAACAAGAGGATTTTCCATTTTTTCTGGACCATAAAGAATTGAATTGAAATAATGTGATATGCCAGGGAGTGTAATGTGTTAAGTACAGTAGCTGGCCGGAGGCCTAACCTCTGAACTCCCCAAAGAGTCGTTCACCTTTGAAACGAGTCAACAAATGCAGGAGACCTTGGGCCCTTTACTTTGAAACAAGGAACTGGACGGACGGTCACCTTCTAGCCTTGTGATTGCCGATTGTTTGTATCGATGAAAGATCCTATGAGACGGACCTGATTTTGTACATACGAAATCCCATCTGTCAAAACTGAACGAGTCCTATAAACGACATCCAAACAAACTTAGGACACTTGTCTTCCACCAGAATTTATGATACCACAATCTACTGAAGCCACTAGAAAGTTGAAACTTGACACTCCGACTATATAATCATATATCATAATTACGATTTCGTTTTGCGTCTTATTTAAAAAGACATCTTCATTAATTTTTGTTATCTATTCTGGCTCTGTTAAAGTCCATGTTGGATCTGGAAGAGCCAATGGGATCCATATATGATCCCCAGCTAGAAATGGAGTCAAAAGTTTTTGAAAAAATAATGGGAACTATTTATATTTCATTTCCCTTTCATCAAAGAAGGAATTTAAAAATCACCAAAGAGTAGCCCCACCCTTCTGAAAGGCCGTAAAAGGTTACATGAAACATCTGATCAAATTTGGCCCACCCAACACCCCTGGAAATACGTTTGCGTCCCAACAATTCGGTCTAGAGCCCGATTTGGCAAAATTTCCAAACTAGAGCACTTTCAGCCTGTGCACAATAAATTACAGCCAGCTATTAGAAAAAAATGAGAGAGAGAAAAAAACCCAAACAAACCAACCCGGACGCCGTTTTCTTGACACGAAGTGCACGTCACCTTTTTGAATAATATAAGAAATTACAAATGCAAGAAAAATGTTTAAAAGAACACAGGAATAATATTTTAAAATCCACTTTCCATCTTAACCTGCAATTCCCTCGAAAAACTGTTCTCAAAGTACAAACAAGTTGGTGCTGTTTATTGTGTTCTCCATATTAGGATTAAAGAAAGAATATCCAGACCATGTGGTCTGCACCGCAGGTTCATTTAAATTAGCTCGTGTCTCCGACAAATCAAAACTCTAGAACGTGCGCAACTTGTCATGATGATGTCAGTCCTAAGCAGTAATTACGTCATTGATGGAAGTGTTGAAGGATATTGGGTTGCTAAGCGGATGTTTGGCAGTTTCGTTTCTTGAACAAGATACACACGACCCAAGCAAAGGTTCCTCATGACCATTTAAGGTTACTCTCCATGCTATTTTCTTACAGCTGTCACCATGAAGTGTAATCTAATTAATTAAGAAAGGTCAGAGCATTGGAACTGCGACACGCGGGTTTCAGGATAGGACTTGGCTGTGGTTTCGAGCTCTGGAGCTTTGAAAATCACTAAAAGGAAAAGTGACTCTGCGCCAAATCAACCTGCTTGAGTCGTGTTGATTTTCCAAGGGCATGGAAAGAAGATCGGAGTTGTGGATTAGTTCGTTAATGCCACGTCAACTAACCATAAACCACAAAACGAGTGATTGCAAACTACAACACTTATGGAATACATATTTTTAAAGAAGTGATTAACCGTGATTTAACATCATATAAAGAAAATTTGGACATCAGTTTCGTATACAGGCAGTCATTGACAAAGTTGTATGAATTTATTTGTCCTTTTTGCAGATAACAAAGCCTGTTTAAATCGAATTTATGATCAAAATAACACAACCTTCAAATTAAACTAATAAATTGAAAACTTCGCAGTTGGTGTTCCCCTGCAAATTTATTTTCAAATATAAATTTTGCGAGAAATAAACAGAAACCTTTGTTCTCTAGAGTGGTGAGTCTGGATGAAGATGTAGTGTGGTGGTGGGGTTGGTGGTGGTGGTGGGGGGGGTCTATTCTTATTAACCATTCCTTTTCACTCCATGTGGCGCACCTATAGTCACCTGTTCGGTTGATTTTCTCCCATTGTCACTTTCTCCTCGTTTATTAAAATATTTGAATCACCGTTCAAAATATCTGTTAAATAACAGTACATTCAATTGTCAATTGACATTACAGAGGATGCTGTTTTGGGACAGCACGTTCTACTGTCATTTTTTTCTCTGTATCAGGAAATTCTACTGTTGTACTACTATTGTAAAACGTGCGGTTTCCGGGTAAATAAAACATGTGTTTGTCAGTTGAAGACATATTTTTGATAAAAAAAAGTATGTAGAGGTTTCTCATTAGCAAATGTTGAATTTTGCGTGCAGCAATATGTGGATGTTTATTTTTTAATGTGTTCCGACATTTCCTCACCTGATAGACGCAGTATGATCACAGTTGCTGCTAGTTTAATCTATAATGGAACGCAGCTTGCTGGTATAAGCATCGACTTTTCTTTCGAATTTAGTCACAATTGGCAGGTTGGCAGGTTATAAAGATATTTGTTTCAGCAGTTTTTACATTTTGGCGCTCAAGATGACTTAACATAAAATTCTTTGTCAATGAAAAATTACCCGTTACTCGCACTAACAGGAAACACGAGAAAAATGGCGAAACCAGCTTTGTGAACTTTTTTTTGTGCACCAAAACCAGTACGCAAATTTATGTTAATGCATGTTACAGAGGAAAATTGTACAGTTTATACAGTTTTTGCGGGGTTCTGTTGTAACACAAAAAATCACAGCACAGTCAAAAAGTGCCGCCTGTTCCAAAATTATCCGTTAATTACTGATACATTGGACAGAAAACCCATTGTAGCACAACATAATTTTTGACAGTGTACTGTGTATTAATAGAAGAGGCACAGACAGCTTGCTTATAACATTACGTTTTTTTGTTCCAGGACAGAACTTTGATTTAACGGTGATCTGTCTGTAACCGAACGGAGAAGAGCAGAAAAAATGTGCGGCGAGTGGAACAGATTTGCTTATTTACAGAGTACTCAAAAATAGTATTATCTACTGTATTTTAATGCCATTTTCAACAGAAACACAACTGTTCCATTACGTAATATTTTACAGTATATGATAAACTACTATCAGATGTCAATTTTCAAAATGACGTAGATTGGCCTGATACATACTGAAATGCAATCCCCACACATTGCAGTACACATAGTAAGGATTGTTGGCGCCAAGCTTTGTTAATGCCGCCAAGGCCAACACTTCCCAATTGTCCTAGACATCTTGGTTTTGGATGTATCCGGGGGGGGGGTGTTATAACAACCAGTGACTTTTCAGATTTTTCAGAGAGGGATATCGATCTGTTTGCGAAAGGTTAGGGGTCCATGTGATGATTCCACGAGTAGAGGGTCCGTGTTCTATCCAACTTGTGAGCAACCCTATACATCTTTTATTGTATGAAAACTATTTGACATATTGTTATCAGCCAATAGTGTACTGATAATTACACATTAAAAAGAATTAAACTTGTCCATGCCTTTTCTGACAAATGAGGGCGCTATTGATGTGACGTCATTCCCGGAAGCCACTGTTCATTACACAAGGGGTTTTCTGCTGAAATTGTGAATCCTAAATTCGTTCACTGCAAATGTATTGGAGAAAAAGCTTTGTTTACTGGGCTACTGTCATAAACTGAAACAAAACATCACAGAGGAAAAGAATTGTAAAGAGAATAAAATATCCAACATCCTGGGAAATTCTGGTGCTGATATAACTGTACACTTGTACATGTTTCTTTCAAAATGACATCATACTTTTGAGTATTCAAATTTGCCTGAGAACCAAAGCTTTAACATTTTCAAAATGTTGCCTATAAAATGCCAGAAAAATTAAATGGCGTTAAACGGGGCACGAAGATGTTTTTAAGGTTTTTTTAATTTACGAATTACATCAATAGACTGTAAAATTTATTTTGTCAATCTGTATTTGTACATTTCGTATAATTTTGTAAAGTCATTTGACCATAACACCAGAAAAGGCTGCATTCTGGATTGTCATTAATTGAGATTTTCAACTGTTCGCTTACAAGCAGCTGCCAAAATGCCAACCTCATTAAAAATTAATGTTTAAGAGCACGCACAATACACGACTTGCCGCTGGGTTTCCCTTTTCCTGTCACTCAAGGACTTCAGACTCTGAATATACACTTCAGACTTTGCAGTTGACGACGGTATATGTAACTAAATACACTGATGTCATTTTCTGATTCACTGTGTGGTCAGATGCGTCATCGAGTAACCCACCAAGAAATGGACTCAACAGAGACCCCTGACCCGAAATTTCCGTGAAATCAGCTCATGGCGAATAGGATACATGTACCTAGAACGTATCCTTGGCACAACCTATTGTTCTAGGTCAGACTTGCTGCCAGGATGTTCAGTTCCGACCGAGCGTCAATAAAAGCAGATCAACTTGTTGGAGAGCAGTCATCATTGCTGGCAAAGTCAGAGAAATTTCTCAATAGAATTTAACACAGAAAAACAAGATGAGAGTGTTGTCGTTGTACGCGTTGTTCGCCATCGCCCTGCTAGTTTGTTGCCTAGCACCGAGCGATGTGCTCAGTAAGCCCCTGAAGAAGAAGCGCGGCCGACACGGTCAGCAGGGTTGGGACCGTGGCGATGGTCACCGGCGTCGGGGATCAGGAAGACACGGTGAAGGCCACGGAGAGAGACCAGAACATTCTCAAGAAGGCGACGGTTCCGGTGATGAGATGAGTCCAGCAGATGGTAATGCTAATGACGGGGAAGGAGACGGGGGACGTAATCACAGTAGTAAACGGCCCAATGATCGAGGCATTTGGTCCATCAGGCCTCGCTATAAACCTGGCCATGCCAAACGCCCACGGAAAGGTCCTCTTGGATTCGAAGGCAATGTTGCGAACGAAAAGAAGAACCATATGAAGGAAGCCATGGTATGTGTTCTGTACTCGAGAGGCTTGTTCGTATTTCTCTTTGTAGTGCCGAAAAATAATACACGAAATGAAATGAACCGCTTGTTATGGAAACAAACTAAAATTTCCTGTAAGAGTGAAATTTGCAACCTGTAAGAACAGTTTAAACCCCTGAAACATTAATTGAACATTCCGAAATTTTAGTGGAAAATCAGCATGTTTCCTTCATCAAAGAGAAAGAGGAGAATCCTTAAAAAAGGACAGAAAGGAAAAAACAAACAAACAAACAAAAAACAAACAAACACCCAACAAACAAACAAAAACAGTAATGCAAACTTTTCACTTGTTTCTGACTAACTCTGTTTGTGCAGGGATACATGTCAAAGTTTGGTTACCTTGGCGATATGGACGAAGACGATTGGAACACAGGCTCCGTCTCCGAGAAGCAAATAAAGAAGAGCATCAAGATGATGCAGAAATTCATGGGACTTCACCAGACTGGGGAGCTCGACGAGATGACTATGATGATGATGAAGAAGCCACGGTGTGGAGTGCGCGATGTCCAGCCGAGCGAAGTGTTAGTTGAGGAGAACAGCACAAACGTCGGACCACTGTCCTACCAACACTTCGGTCAGAGGTGGGACCAAACGGAGATCACATTCAGGTAAAAGTCAGACATCATACTTTTGCCACTTTGTAAAAATCCAAGGTGTACAGAACTTGGAATTGGTATTGCACACTGTCAAAGATTCAAGCATAATTACATAATATTTGTACCTTATGTAAAATGAAAAGATATGGCACCGACAATCTTGATGTTATTGTACCCTCCTATAATCTCACCACTTGTTTGCAACTGACAGGGATATAATGATGGACCAGATGGATTATAGCTCACTAATGCTCGGACCTTTTCTCTGAGTGAGATTAAGGTCGATGATTGTGTGTGAATTATCACTTTATATTCTGTAACAATTCTTGGATTAAAAAACGTTGCATAATGTCAAGCAATAAACTTGGGACTATTTGTCGAAGCTATGTAGGTTATGGGGATATTCGGAATCAATTCGACCAGGACTTGTCTGGGGGAAACCGTAACAAACAGTAGTTTAGTAATCTGAGAACATTTCATTTTATTTGCATTTTTCAGGATTCTGAACTACCCCAGAAACATGCCAGAGGCTGATGCGAGAGAAGCTATCCTAAGAGCCTTCCGGGTTTGGAGTGACGTCACACCCCTGACCTTCCACGAAGTGGGTCGGATCGTGCCGGAGTATGCCGACTTCTACATAAAGTTTGGCACCGGTTACCATGGCGACGACTACCCCTTCGACGGTCGGAACGGGGTGTTGGCGCATGCGTTCTTGCCCAAGACCAACTCAGGCGATCTGGAGGGCGATGTGCATTTCGATGACGATGAGTTGTTCACTTATGCAAGCTACGACGGTATGTAACCCCCCCAAAAAATTAATTTAGGCTAATCTAAACCGGGTAAATTTCTTATCAGCTTGCTCTATCTAGTTGTCATCGAAAAAAATAATATTTCGTGCAAATATATGATTTGAAAAAAATAGTATGCAATTATGCAAAGTTGACACAGCAATGTGACGAAAATTTGCGGTTATCATCCTCTTTATGCTTCACTACATCTTATGCACTTCTGTATAAGCCCTCTCTGAGCTGGTATCTCTTCAGACCACCGACGATGAATCGAGGCTCATCGAGCGCACTGTCAGAAACCAGGAGCCTCTACAGAACCCCGTGCTCCGAACCCAGAGTAGATTTCACTTGTCCATGGTGCTACCGCAAACCTTATCTCATTGACACGTAAAGGTATACGAGCGGTTCTGATTAAACATTTCCCTTGTTTTGTATCGATCAGGTACCAATTTATTCCAAGTTGCTGCTCACGAGATCGGCCACTCTCTCGGCCTGAGTCACTCCAGTGACCCAACTGCATTGATGGCGCCCTTTTATCCCGGTTACCAGCCAATATTCTACCTGCCTTATGATGACGTCGCTGGCATCCAGTCGCTCTACGGTTAGTGCAGGTCTTGGACCTAAAATGTAATAGCTACGTCTGTCTGAATTCAAAGAAATGTTGGAATAACATTAAATATTAGTCTTTTTCACTTTGATCACATGCAAAGAATTATGAATCAACTAAACCCCATTTTAAATTCAAAGATGTAGTATTGCAGATACAATTTGACTTTGTTTTCCATTTCCCTTTCAGGTTCCAACCCCAATCCACGGCCCTACCCTAATCCTTACCCCAACCCTGATCTATCACCGCCAACCAATCCACCTACCACGACCGTGGCTCCCCCTACGACAAAGAAAACAACCTCAGGCCCCAACCCCAACCCTACAGGCACCATCCCCACCGTCACACCAGAAGACCCTTGCAGTCCACTCATCGAGGCCACTACCATCTGGAGAGGGGAATTCTTTGCTTTCACGGTGAGTTTTCATTATTTGGAGGTGTTTGTTTACCTTAGTATTCCCACATTTATTTTACGATTGTTTTGCAACCTCCACCAAAACTCGACATGATTCATTCGTTTATTTTATCTAATTCTATGAAACGACTTGAAACGAATTCCTCAATCATCATGTCCTGCTAATTTTACAGACGTGGTATAGCACCAACTGAAACGTAGCCTTGTCTCAGCCGTTTTGCCTCTTTTGATTTTAGAATTTTTAACCCCATCTATTTCCATTTTCATATTCAGGGCGACAAATACGGCCGTATCCGCGATTACCAAATCTTGTCACAAGGAGGGGGAAGTACCACCAGTTATTTCTTTCAAAATTTCCCAGGGTCTATAGACGCCATCTACGAGTCACCAGTTAGCTACAAGCTCTTTGTGTTCAAAGGTACGATAACAAAACCCCTGCCTGAAAAAATGTTCTAGCCAAACGTACCATTCCACAAAATATTTCCACAACCCTGAGGCCCGAGACTGTCCAAATTGTTAAAAATTTGGGCAGACTTATTTCCATCAGACAAATCAAAGAAATGGACCACGGTTTTCACTCTCTACATGCTCATATCTTTTACCATCGTCTAGATTATTTAACCCGTTCTTCTTTCTCTTACTCACTCAAGGACCTTCTTACTACGTTTATGATGGGCTGATGTTGGAAAGTGGACCCAACCCAATCACTGACCTGGATCCGTCTCTGCCCAGTGACTTGGACGCTGCGGTGTCTTGGGCCGTCTACGACAAGACTTATTTCTTCAAAGATGAACTAGTGTGGCGCTTCGATGAGGTTACACAGACAGTGGACAGCGGTTGGCCCTACCCCATCCAAGATGTCTGGGTGGGACTCCCCAACAAAGTCACTGCTGCTTGGCATGACGAAGAACAATGTGAGTTTTCTTGGTGAATTGGGACACGGAGTGAGCTGAACTGTCGAGCCAAGGTTTTGTTAATCCTTAGCGTTTCTTCATTTAGCATTTTTGTGTAAAAGAGTACCATGAACCTTTGCCTTACACATGGGTGTTGGCAAGTTTTTTCTTAGGGGGGGGTGCACTTTGTTTTTCGAAAGCAAAACACTTAATTAGGGCTGATAAACCACTTGGCACAAGGACTATAAATGGCCTCTTTCAATAAATATTCTTACAGTCTATAAGAGTGGAAATGAAAAATCTGACAATTTGTTTTTCCTATTCATGCAGTTTTGACCTACTTCATGTCTGGAAAGGATTACTATCGCTACGATGACCTGTATGCTGAGGTAGAGGTGGATCTGTATCCTCGAGATTTCATCCTTGATTACTTCGGTTGCTTCTAACCAATGCAATCATCGTTAATATTCAGATTTCCGTTCCATTTCTTATATTTCAGTTTGTTAGATTTATTTAATCTGAAACGAGATTTAGCATTTGTCAGCACTTGCCACCAAATGACACTAAATGGTATTTATACTCAAAATCATTGATAAAAGAGGAGGCTATAATGGTTACAATATTCTATTGGATAATCTGATTTTCCAAAGATGAAATTAAAGTAAATCACAGTCGTGGAATTCTATCGATATTGAACAATCGAATAACCATAAACATTCTTAAAATATTCATAGTTATGGTACTTAGTATTTACGTACAAAGTTCTACCGTCCAACAGTCTTTTTTTTAAAGAAACACGATTCTAACCATGGAGAAATTCCAACTTCAATTGATCAAATGAGTAATTTATTTAGCACAGACTACTAGCTTATTTTCTGAGCTAAAATAGCTATGCTGGAGTTAAGACGAGGAATTATCTACTCGCTTGACCATTGTCTAACTGAAGAAAATATAACTGTTTAGAAGTTTTCCAATTCTATTAGTATACAGAGGGCATAACATTTTCTTTGAATCCAAAAACTTCTTCTTACCATAGTAATAAACAAGTATTCAATTTTAAAACTTTGTGGATGATTATTATTCTTTATCAGTAGCGGCGAAGTGCTGCAGATTTTTGCAAAGGAATACGTGTATAAATGTAAAATGTAACGTCATCCTTTGTTTAAATTTCAAAAGTCTAAAATTAAGCGTTGAACATTTTCTTTGTAAAGCACTCCATTTAAAGTTGGCATAGTTACAGGCAGTGCTGAATCATTCATAAAAACGCGTTGTTCTCAAGCGTTTAAGTGGGCAGACTTATTAGTCACTCAACAACAACAACTATTTCGGTTTGTGCCCGATTTCGACAGACTGTGAATTTTTAGCTGTGCGGCGATTTACGTGTATACGGCAGTGGTGTATCCAGTTTACTCCAGCTTTTGTTGCTAGGGGGCAAATTCAAAAGCCAGTGTAGCTTTAGGCTCATTCAGCATGATGTTGGGGGAAAAATCAAATGGTGGTGGTGTTTTCTTAGAGTTTCGGTGTTGATATCCGATAAATGAATATATCGTTTACTTTCTTTACAACTCACCTATAAAAGAAAAATCCGTCAGAGGGAAAAGTTACCCGCCTGCCCCCAGCTGGATACGCCACTGGCATACAGCGCTCTTTAACACATTCTCTATGCTGAAAGCTAAGAATTACTCTGCCTTGTGGTATTTACATGATATATGATGATCCTGAATAAATCTGGAATAGAGTCCAGTCAAACCACTTTATCGCGCACGACTGGTGAAAGATATACATCGTTCTAAAATGAACTACACGGCTGTTTAAAAACATGATTTTTAACACTTTCACGAGGAGCAATGCTTGGAAATGAATGTGGCTATGAAAATGGCACTCTAAATACATCGAATACACTTTCAACACTGTTTAGAATAATTGAGGCATGTCTGCGTGCAAACAGCGGACTTTGTCTGTTTCCATTGAAACTTTGGGCCCGCAGAACACAACACATTGACTGTTTTCAGTTAAATGATCTTGTTTTCTGGTATGCACTATGCGTCAACGAATATCTTATCAATATTTTGATCTTTGAATACAGTCGTTAAAGACTAAAGGTTCTCACCCATGGATTCATGTTTTTGAAAGGCCTGGAAACTTACAAAGACCTCAATAATTTTAGTGGATGGTCACCGACCATTTCTTCAGCATGTAAACTTCCCATACCGAAATAACTCGAAATTGGGTAAACCTTACTCGACCAAGTCTGGCAAAATGTATAGAGGTGTATAGGATATATTTCTACGGCAACCTTTTTGTCTCCAAGCTGTGTATAATTAAAAGAAAACAACATACAAGTTATTCCAAACTTTCAAATTTCTCAGGAGAAAATGTATACAAGTCAATAAAAATCCACTTGTTTATTCCCCATCCAGCGAATTCTTAATAGCTGCAAAATAAAATGAAATGTGATAATATAATGATTCCCGCCAAAACATCGCTTTGCTTACATTTGATTCAAAGTAAAATCAGAGTGGATATAAGAATCAACCTTATTTTTTTAAGGTAGAATTCGAAACCAACATATATTATATGAGTCATCTAAAATCGCAACGACGAGGGAAAAGGAGATGGAGTGGAAGACATGGTTCAAAAATGACCTACCTGTCTACAATAATTGACGGCTAAATCTGCTGTTCGATTCAAAAGGCCAGTTTGTCCCAGTCCACAGCGCCAGTTGCATCAAACGTGTTCAGGATCATGCCGATCTCATCCGGTACTGGTGTCTCGTCCCGACAAACTGGGATGACTACACGGCTACACTGTCTTTCCTTTCTCAGCTGGAGTGCGTAGTGCATAAGACCCTCGCACTCCGAGATAAAATCTCGACTGATAATGAGCAAAATGCTAGCGCATTCCTTCATCAGATTGATCTCACTCGTGATCTTCATCTCTCCAGCAAGGGCATCCCTATCTCTTGTGCAACCTCTCAGGTGATGGACATCTTCCAACTGAGGCAGGAGGTCGTAGGACACCCAGTCTCTCTCGTTCTTAGGATAGGTCACGAGGAAGTCGTACGTAAAATTAGATGCGCGAGCTTCCTTTGGTGCTTTCTTGATTGGCTGCTCCTCTTCTTCCGTGACAGGTTCCGGGATGTCATGTGACGATCCTCCAACTGCTCCACCCATATGTGCTACTGTTTCATCCTCATCTGAGTCAGCCTGTATCGGCGGTTTTATGTCCACCTTTTCTTCTGTCACTGGCCTCATTTTTACACGCGGCACATGTGTACCAGCGGCGGCACCGAAGGACCTGTGCCCACAATCAAATGGTACTGTTGGTGTCCTCCTGCTGAATCTCGATGAATGCCATGGTGATTCTTCTAGCAGAGAAACAAGTTTTTCAAGCGCTCTAAATTTTCTACAGTAGCTCTGAAGCAACAATAGTTCTTTTTTGTACTCCGACCTGAACTTGTTAATGCACCAAGTGCTCATGTTACGGCGATCATATTTTTCGAGTGCCCCTTTTGCGGCATGTGCTATTTCAGCAAGGATAGAATTGTCTTCCAGGGGGTCCTCGTCTCGAAGCATGGTCAAATACACTTTGAATAATTTGTTGAAGTTCCGCAGGTTTTCGGAGTGCGGAGTCTCACACGCGATCGCTTGTTTGAAGCAACTAATTGCTGCCCTCTTTTCCCCGATGTCAAACAGACAGCGGCCCCGCCAAAAATGGACGTCAGGTCTGTTACGGCCGTCTGGACTATCGATAGACTTCGTCAAGTACACGAGAGCTTTCAGAAAGTGAGACTGTGCCTGGCCATCGTCGTCTGTGTGGTGTTTTGCCAGGTGATAATGACTCTCACCAAGTTGTGTCAGATTCCATGGCGTGGCATTCATGGAGACCGCTTTCTCTAGATCACTCAAGGCGCTTTCAAGAATCCCCCTCAATCTGGGAGCATTTTGCGTTTTCTGTGACTTGTAGTGCTTCAGGTTTACCATGGCCCTTGTGGAAAAGGCTCTCCAGTTGTTGACGCTGTTATCTTCATCGATGGAGTTGTTCAGCAGTTTTAGAGACTCTTTTCTATCCTTAAAGAGGGAATAAACAAAGTTTCCATAGCGTTCCAATAGCCTCGCATTGTGGGGGGATATCTCCAGGGCTTTCGTCATACACTTCTTGGGGTCGTTTCGATACACTGTCAGATTTGGAGATACATAACACTGACATGTTTTTCTCAGTTTCATGACCCTGAAAATATCGCCCAAATGACACCAGCTATCCCATAGGATTTCTTTATCTTTGCCGCGCCCAGCTTGAGTGAGTTCAGAAAAGAGCTTCAACGCATTTTGAAGGTGAACTTCGGGTTTATTTGAATCAGGCTGGTTAAAGTAAAGCGAGCTTGTGAAAAGTTTGTGTTCATTGACCGCTACACAGAACTTCCACTCATTTCTCTCAGTTTCCTCGACATCTTCTCCAGCCATTGTGAGAGCCTCCTGATATAGTTCAATTGACTGCATGGCTCTTTTCCCAGCGGCATTGTCACTGTGAATATCAAAGGTATGCGAATAAGCCTGCTCGGCTAAGCACCGGGCTTGGGAGCATCTTTGCTTTTTCGTCGCTGCTATCGCAATCGCTCCAGGCTCAGCAGAGTCAGTCTCACTTTCAGTTGAGTGAAGAAGATCACACCACCTCTCCTTGTAGGTTTGTGCTTCAGCTAGCTTAAAGAGCTTCTCCAGGACATACTGTAGGTTGGCCAAGGCATTAAGGTTCTCAGGATCTTTTGATAAGACTTCGTGGAAGCACTTTAGAGCATCCTCATAGCGGTGAAGTCGGAGGTTAAGGAGACCTATCACATTTAAGATCGCAAATTCTTCCGGATACCCAGTCTTTACTTCGAGAAAATGACGAAGATCTATCAGCTTCGTCTCTACCACAGTTTTGTCGATGTCGATTTTCTTGTTAATGAGGAGGGGCAGCATACAGTTCCCTGGTGTCAAAGTGCGTGTATCCGACGCCATTCCGAATGTCCGTCTCTCCTCTCGAAACCGCCTGGTATAGAAAAAAGGTGTTAACAACAGGGCAGGGTGACAATATAGTGCGCCACCAAGAGGACATCATGGATCGGCCATTTTCCCCAGGGCAAAGTTACATGTTTGACGACCACCACCCGTTATACAAGTACTGTGCATGCGTCAGTGAGATGCTTCACATGCTTTAAACACTATTATTACAAATTAGTGCATACTAATGAAGTTTTCAAAGTAATAAAGGGTTGAGTTGCAAAAACAAATAAATCCACAATTGTTGTGTGCACAATGATGTTCTGGATTATCAATTTCATCATATCTTGAGATCTCTTGAGAGTACACTAGGTTATCCAAATAGTCTTTTTAAGTTAACAGAATAAGCTCTCATGGGTCTTAGCAAGATAAATGATACAACTGCTATAATTAACAGTATAATTAACAAAAACCAGTTTGTAAACTTAAAAACTTCTATAATTAGTATGAAATGGACATTATTTTCAGATGGTAGAGCACACAAATTTATATTTTGATTTAGCTTTCAAAAGTAACATAAAAGTAACCAAAGATAATTATTACCATTAACATTCACATTGGAAGTCATTTTCTACTTGCTAGCGCCCAATCCCTCAGACATGGGCCTATATCAATGTAATGTAATGTAATGGTCCTTCCCTGAAAGTCACACAAGAAACCCAATTAGTTAAAACTTAAAATGGCCAGTAATGGTCTGGACAGTTATTTTTAGGTGATTCCAAGCTTGGGCACTCCCATATTGAAATTTTACTGCCAAATTCAGTTTTGGGGAGTGGCAAAGTAACATTCCTCATAGAACTCAATCCTGTTTGATAAGAATGCCATTAAATGATCTTGGTGAATTTCCGATTAAAGGTTTTGAGGTGCAATTTTCTACATGCTTGTAATGTTATTTGAGTATTTGACCAACCACCGATTTTTTTTTGGTAAATGACGATTACGACACACTTTGCTATTGAAGGACGCTGTGTTTGCTGATGTTTGATACCCACTCTAGGTCACGTGACTTAGCGGGCGCAGTCCGTCTATTAATGAGAAAATGTCTTCCCAGCTCATTAGCAAGAAAAGTGTCCCGGTTTCTTTTGAAAAAGGAGATTGTTTGGATCCCAAAATGGTGAAATTGTGTACATCTTTGCCAGGATTAACTCCCTAGTTCTTTGGGCGTCCACTTGAGGGAAGAACGGACAAGAAATACGGTTGAAAAATGGTCCTAAGTGTCCGAGAAAGTAGGATGCAATCTGAAAAACGGCTACATGTACACTCCGGAACATTCACTTTTCGGGGTTTATTTTGTTTTGTATCAATAATTAAAAATGTAATTGGTTAGCCCCCCAAAATGTAATGAAATTTAAAGAGTAAGGATTTAATTTTGTATCAGAACCCCCTGGATGTTGGCATACATGCTTTTATCCCTTCACATTCTGATTTTTCATTCTTTTCAATGGGGCATGAATTGTTGGACTCTACCCTTAGTAGTGGTGTGCGTTACCCATACTGCACATGCACACGACAGATCAGGAACTAAACACAAACATATCAGTTTCATCTAGCTGGGGCTAGGCCCTATATATTTACTGAAAATATGTACTCCTTGCAATGTTATTGATGGATATTACGTAATATTTATCTAGCGAAAAATTGTCAACAAATCCGAAACCTCACACCTTATTCTACCACAGCCCACTTTTGAAAATTTCAGGAAAACTTAGAATGCTTTGTTTAGGTCTTCAGAAAACGCGCCAAAAAGTAAACAAATTACCGGTCACGAAAAGAGCTTTACACAAAAACCACTAGTTTTGACAACTTCTGTTACTATTTTTCGATTTTTCTCTCATAAAACGGGCCTAATCCTACCATGGAAATAATTTTTGCCGGGTATTGTTATTTCCAAAAAGTGCAAAGCAACGTACATTTCATGAAATGTAACAAGTTGCTCTAATAGCAAAAATACCCATAGTGTCATCAAGTGTGGAAATTAACCTCAAAATCAGACATGCGCAGTTCAATATCCCCCCCACTGAAACATACGTGTACCTTCCCTGGTTCATTGTACATGTACTTTGAGGCCTTTCCCACAATGAATGTGCGCCATTGCTACAAGATGGGGAATCCCCTTCTGAGCAATACGTGCTTGTCGCATGTTGACACGGTTCTGGGCCACTTTAAAGCGGTAGTAACGGATATTTTATCCAAGTACAATGTTTGTGACATTTTGTATGCAACTATCCATGCCTCTGGTCTCTTCAGATCTCCTTGAAAAATTCTTCTCCCCCTGCAAATTCAAATGGGTGAAGTTCACGCCACAGCCTATTATTACTCATCTTTTTCTCTACTTTCAAAAGGTTGCAATGAAAGCAGACCATGTGAAAGAATTGAAGCATAACAAAATCATGTAATGACTTCAAATATAGACATTATCACCCAAACCACCCATAAAATAGGGGCCACTACCTCACATGTATACTGACGTACGGTTTACCTCCATTAGTTTTAAATGCTAGATTCACTTCTTGTTCCGACATTATTCATCGTGTCCAATATACTGGCACAGATCAATGTCTAAGAATGTTCTTTTTTCTGTTGTTTTTAAGCAAAATGACCGTACTTGATGTACATACCTTAAAAGGCTCCGATGTTCTATTATTCAACACTGCAAATGATAGTCTGAAATCTACAATTTATTCTGTGAACTTACCTTTTAACATCCGATGTAGTCTCCAGCTATTTTCCTTTGGTCCTGTCCAGTTCAATGGGCCCAGCGAATGCCGGGATGTCCAAGCACACAGCAAAAGCATTTACTAAACGGTAAAGCACCGAGTGTCAACTTGTATAAGTGGTAACGAATTCATAATGTATGTTGGTAAAAGCAAAGTCGAATGGTTTTTAACCATAGGGAGTCCATTGTCTGCACGTACACAGACTATAGCACACACATGAATCGTTACTTACACAGGATACTTAATAGTCAACTGCAATATCCTTAATTAACATCCTAACCAATCAATATCACCGTAATCAAGAAGTACATGTACTCACTGTGGGTTTCCGTGTAGTCTGTACTACACAATCGCCATGGATTATGCCTACACAGACGTGGAAATGGGTGCTACTGACATTAAAATACATGAATACCCATGCTCTCAGCGTCCCTCTAAAACTGGAACTCCACGGCCAACCCAGTCAGAGTCTTTGACCGTCTCTTATTCTGTTTTGTTTGTATTCATACGCAAATAGTTACTTACCAAGTAAATTATAGTACAAGTAACGTGAGCTTCAATGTACACGTCACCAAAATATCACACAATACAAGAGGTTATTATTGTACATGACAATAATTTCAATATATTCAGTCAGTTGTCTAAAATAGTCTTTGGACTTATTTTCCTGGTGGAAGTCTACCTAGCACAACCAGTCCTTCTGCGCGGGAAGCACAAAGGACACCAAGTAACAATTGCTTGACATACAAACATGCAAATAACCCAAATACAATGAAGATCAGCTACACAATATGCATATTCATGTATTAGAATTAAAACAGTTGCTAAGGCACGGTCTCTTACATTAAACTACGTCTAAATTTGCTGAAATCAGACATGATGCACAAAATAACCTACCGACAATTAATTTGATCACAATGCATTGATTCAAACAGGAATTAGATTCGATCTGGTGACGTTTTCCTACCATAATACTGCAGAGAGCATTAACATGTCAACACTATATAGCTCTGACATAGCTCTGAACATCGATCAGCTCAAGGCCTGCTCTGGGTGTATGAATGTACAGTGTGTATAGATACAGGTTAATCATTGGAAGCTTTCATTGTTTTGTTATTTCAGGCAATGGGGGTTTTTGTCACTCCAGGATCTAGGTTGTAAGGATGCCTGTGACAGTTGCTGGTCACCAATAAATCAAGGCTACAAATATCCTGCAGAGTCTGTCTCCGTCTTTGTGCGCGAGTACCGTGCCGGTGCTGGTTCCGTTTCACAATGGGACCGTGCCTCCTTGTGGCGTCCCACTACTTTAAAAACACATCACCTACATGTATCTTTTCCTGCAGTGTCAACTCTGATCAACTTCTTGTCATGCACATCACTGTGTTTTACAGCAATACAAATAAGATCCAAAAAATCCTCATAAGACGTGGCTGGAAAGTGGTAACTTTTAAGTTGGTAAGTTTTTTCATCAAGACATTTGGGGGGCGCTATATCACAAAATCACCGAAATTAGTCCGAAATTATCCAACAACAAAGTTTTAAAGACGAATTTATATTCATTCATTTATTCAAATTTCGACGATATTGTGTCTCACTCATGGTAGCAGTTCATACAATGACTGTTACGACGAAGGGGAAACCCTTTTTGAGCAATATCATGCTTGTTGACTTGGTTCTGCTTGGGCCATTTTAATGAGACAGTAACAGGGATTTCAGTCTGATCTAGAACTGTTTGTGTGAAAACATCCATGCCTTCGGCCTATTACAATCTATTTTTACAATATTTCTTTCATTGCGGATCCAATGAATAGGATCGAAACTTCAGGCCCTCAATATTTGTGATTTGTATTTTAGGTCACTGTAATCAGCAAGCAGTTTGCGGCAGTTTTGTATTACAGATAAATAATTGTCAGTAAATCGTTTACTCCAAATTTTCTCGACTATGGACCGTGAGCTGGACCAAGAGAGGGGGCTATTTTGTTAGCAACGTGTTATGTTCAAGGTTCATCAAACGCAGTAAATAGGCCTACACTACAAATTAGGGAATACTCAGAACGATTGCCCAACATTATTTCACTCATCTCCAACATTGCACAACATGTCTCCATTCCTTCTCCTGAGGGCGCCATTCACCTACCATGGACACAACCAATCGGAGGCTCCTTTGGTCAGAACTGAACTTTGCTGGTTTACGAACGACTACGAAATGCCAGCGTTGCATTGCTACCAGTAAATTGAACACTCTCGACCAAAGCGGTTCTTTTCAACCGACGAGGGGGTTTTTCTTCCCCGGTTACAACAAGAGTTTCAAACAGACGGGAGATACATGTTTACAAATGTCCAGTAGGTTACCTGCGACAAACTGTCCCTAAATGGTAAACAGAAAAAAGTACTCGGCGCTGGAATAACAATTATTTCTTACTACTGTTGCTTAATCAACGACTTCCAGCCCAAATTGAATAAGCGAGTAGAATGACAACGAACGGTTGTACTTTCACACGAACCCGCAAACTGATTTTGTTGGGAATCTGAAATTAAGGCTCTTAATGAAAATCTTTCGTTTTTAGCTTTGATGATCAAACCAAACCAGGCTCCCCCCACGGGAACTGACGCAAATGAGCCGGATCACCATGGTAACCAACCCCTTGGTTTGCGTGTCTCCTGTTCTTAATCTGGCTTCATTAACAGTCCTTTAAGGTACTGACGTCACGCTCTGTTGTGTACTTTCCTATGGCAGTGAGATTAAGTGAGGTTCGATCCATGAATCCCCACATAAGAAAGCAAGCATGTAAACAGGGGCTGATGTTGTAATATTTTAGGTCTTGTTCGTTGAAAACTAATAACCGTGCTCGGCTATTAAATGACTCGGGTGCAGCCTACTCTCACTAAACTGTCTTCATGTCAGTTGGTGTACAGCAAACATCTCGTCAGCTTCTGGTAAGCGATACATTCTCATTGCCTAATAAGACTATTGTCAGAATTTTTCTTTAACTTTCTGGTTCGTTTAGTCTCGTATATGTGTAAAACTAAGTTTGTGTTGTTGATACACAGTCTTAATGCCAGTTGGTGTTGAGCAAAGATCTCGTCAACTTCTGGTAAGCCAAACATTCTTACTCTTAAACTTGATAAGAATATTTTCAGATTTCGCCTGAAACCTGTTGCTTCTTTCACTCTTACATGTCAGTAAAACCAGCTGACTGTCATGGAAGTTTCTAAGGTTGATGATCTTAATCTCAGTTGGTGGTGAGAAAATATCTTGCCAAGTTCTGACAGCGAAATATTTCCATTGATTTCCAGATTTCGCTTGAAACTTAATTGCTCCTTAAATTTAATCTTGCATGTTGTTAAAACCAGTTGACAGTCATAGAAGTTTATAATATTGATAAATGGTAGATTTCACTGCTTAGTTGAATAAGTCTCGTCTTTCTAAACATGGCCCGTGCGCCTTGTGTATTATCTTTGTTACCATCACAGCAAAGTTGACATATTGTGTCGTTTTGTGTAAATACTTCTGTTTCAGCCAAGAGATGTTTCAGACGTCGGTAAAGGTTCGTAAGCGCCAAGGGCACCGTCGTTGCCTGCAGTTCCTTCTGATAACTGGCGCCGTTTTCTCATTTCAATGGGCCTTGCACACTGTCAATGCAGGTATTTTGAGGATGATTTTGATTAAAAATGATACCTTTTGGACGAAAGCAGCGGATTCCAAACTACCAATAAGAAAAATATCTAAAATTTACACTGTATATCACGAAATTAGTTTATGGGAAGTAACCGCTATAGGGAAACTGTTTTAAAAGGGCTAAAAAGATCCACAAGATCATGGCAGAAAACCTGCTTATCCCCTTCATTGTAAGAGTGCCGACGAAGAAGAAGACTCACGACTAGAGTACACTAAGCGCAATTGAAAACCTGTTCTTCAGAGGGGCTGGGTCGTACAAGAACGGACTCCTATCTCCACCCCATGAATGTCTCCACCTGTAAATAAGGAGCTCTGTTTTTATATTCTACGTTGGATAAAATAACAGGCTCCTTGTGGAGTTGCAAGAGTTCATTTTGCGTCTCTAAGAAACCTAAAATGCCCGACTTATTATTCTTGAATCTTTCTGTTTGTTTCTCAGCTCTGCTTTCATGAATGGACCGATCCATTAGGGCGTCGATAGCTAAATTTATCGGTTCTAATTTCTAGCCGACCCTTACTTTTGGCTCCGACAAATGAAGAAAACTTTTTCAATATCGGCTACCTGTCTGGAATTTCCTACCAAGAGAAACACAGAGATAACGACAACCTTAAGTGTAAAAGGGAAAACAAGTAATTGGTTTAACCCCTTTCCCTCCCTCAGGACTCTCCCTTTAAGTAAAAAAAAAAAAGAAAACAAGAACTAACTGAGGCGCCCTTCTAACTTTGCTATATCGTCATCACTCACAAGCTACCCAACTTTTTTTTACAAAGCGAGCAGTGAGCAAAGCTTGAATCTGTAACCGATAGTCCAACACCGGTCGATTTTGCCTGGTGCGCTGGATATGTTTTGCCCTGGCTACCAGACAAAATTGACTCTAGGCTGACAACCTATAGTGGCATAATGCTCGTCGCCCAGCGCCCAAACAGAGAGCTGAGAAGGACTGGTGGCTTTGCACTGTGATTGGCTACGTTAAACACGACCTGTGCTAGCGGGCTATAGCAGTCAAATTTGAACCCCCGACACTTACAATCTGATCATGAATCGCAAACCTGTAACCACTGGTCCACACTCCACCGCAGTTTGGCACGGTTATATGATTTCAAACAGTGGGCGGGGCTTGGTAGACCGGTCAATTTCTAACGTTTTTCCAACCGCTTTCTCAACATCCTTCTGTATACCAACGACATCTTCAGGCGATGACTACCCAGTTCGATTGGTTGGTGGTAACACGGAGACAGAGGGTCGTGTTGAAATCTTCTTCTACGGCCAGTGGGGAACCATCTGTAGTTCCGAATGGGATCCGCGTGATGCCAGCGTGGTGTGTCGTCAACTTGGCCTTTACGGTCCGAACACGTCCGTTACAGACGCATACTTTGGCGAAGGAAGCGGTCACGTGTTGATGAAGAATGTTCAGTGCATAGGCAACGAAACACATTTGTCTGATTGTGCTTTCCAAGGCTGGGGAAATGACTGCTTCCACAACTTAGATGCCAGCGTGTTGTGCCAGATTGGTAAGGATGTAATGATAGGCATTAAATGTAAATGTAATGATTAAAAGAAAAGAAACCTAGAAGACCATACGCATCAACACTTCTTTTGTGTGTGGGCGAATGCTGGACATTTGTAGGCCCTAAAACTTTTTGCATTTCCTCCAATTTTTGTTATCACAGGCTTCCAGTTAATTATTCACTTATTTTGTTTCAAGGTGAAGACTTCCCTGTGCGACTCGTTGGAAGAGAGGACACGAATGGGCGAGAAGGATTACTGCAGGTAGCCTTCAGGGGTGAATGGGGAGCAGTTTGCGGTAGCGGCCTGCAGGCGTTGAGTTCCATCGTCATCTGCAGGCTACTTGGCTACAACGGAACCAGCATGTCATACCCGGTAGCGGTGCGCTCGCTCCCGGCGGTAAATCTTGGAACCTTGAATTGCAGCGGAGATGAGAGGACATTGACTGATTGTGCTGAAAACGGCTGGGGAAAGCATGGATGTTTTACTTTTACTCTTGTCGTCATTCTTTGTCAAATAGGTACAGAATTACCGAACATAATTTTAATAATACATGTCTACTTCATTAAAACTGATGCACAGAAGTGCTTTGTCGCAAAATATAGTGGACCGATAAGAACATTAACTTCAAAAGAAACTTTACACATTATGTGAGAGAAAGCATAAGCTTTCTAATTATCATCATGCTTTGTGTCTCATCAATTAATTTAGGCTTCCTTTCGTAAACGAACGCTGAGTTTTCACGCTTTTTTATGAACGCTTATTTTTCTTAAAGATGATGAAGCACATCTGTCTGTTCGACTTCGTGGTGGATGGTCGAACAAACAAGGACGATTAGAGGTTTATTTCGATGGTCAGTGGGGGATTGTTGATATAAAAAACTGGAATGATGCAGCAACCAGCGTTGTTTGCAGACAGCTGGGTATTCTTGGGCACAACATATCCACGGGATATCACACCAGAGGGCAGGAAAACGAGTTTCTCTATCAGGTAAAATGCCAGGGTAGTGAGGCGAAACTTGCTGACTGTCAGATGGCGAACGCGCCCGTCAGATCAACAATCCTCAATCCAGTCGGAATAGTGTGCCAGGCAGGTGAGAGTCTTAAGTTGTTTTAAACTTTCAGTTAGTTTATAATGATCACCAAGAATCCTTTAAATCAATTTTGAAAGGTGATGTTAGTGTCACACTTAATAAAATCATCTACCTACACAATTTTCTAACATGCGTACGATTCCAAGTATGGTATACAATTTATACATTTGTTTTTAGTGTGATGAACATAATCGGACATTTCAAACACAGCATTTAAACTATTTTGTTTTGTTTGTTTGTTTTTCATTTCTTTGAGACGATGACCATCGAGTACGACTTCTTGGGGGCCAGTCAAATAATTCTGGACTGGTGCAGGTGTTCTTCAACGGCCATTGGAAATCCGTGTGCCGCGAGCAGATCTGGAGCAAGTCATTTCCCAGTGTAGTGTGTTCTCAACTCGGTTATCGGGGTCGTGGACTGCTAACGACTGAAAGCGTTTTTGCTATAGGGAATGGACCGGATGTTGATGGTAGTATGATGGGTATTCTTTGCAACGGGACTGAAAGACGGCTGACGGACTGTGCCTTTCGAGGTTGGACAAACCGGAGATGCTACGGGAGGTCTGTCGGCGTCATCTGTCAGCCAGGTATTTACATTTTAAATGAAGAAGAATCTAAAGGGTGTTCCATACCACGATCTATTAAGCCCCATCCCAGTGTTTTCTGACCAAACACAACTGTGATTTATGTCTGACGTGAGTGCACGCGCGTATAATGCGCGTGCCTGTGTGGCATTGGAGAATTAGCTTAATATATGTGCGCAGTGGGCGGCGCTTACTGGATCAGTGTAAAGCCATGTCTTTTTTTCGGACCTTGAGTGGGTTGGATCCCACCTCCACTCCACATCCGATCTTGTTGAAGCATGGCTCACCTAAGGCACTCCATAAATGGGCATCTGTGAAATTACAACTGATTTATGCTTTCTACGGTTGTTTGAAGTTTATTGGCATCGAGTATGCAAGTGGAAAGATACACATTTTTGGATGACGTTTCGAAGGAAAAAACCGGGTTTTCTCACGAAGTGTTGGTGCGATTTTTAACAGAAGTGGGCCAAAATGACAAAAAAGGAAAAACTCTCGGAGTGGGAATATGCATTGCGACGATATTGGAGAAACTGTCGGGGGGGAGGCAAATTCTGTCCCGGCTTCTAGAGTTGAAGAGCTCAAACAGCCAATTAAACGATGCATATAAACATAAAGGTGTCATGCATTTTAATAATACAATTTTTTCCATATTAGAAATTAGGCGTCGCATAGTACCTATGTCTTTAAAAGGCAATGCACTCAACATATCAGAACAGTTTGATAGAGGATTTTCAAGATGAAAACATTTTTAAGCCCCAGTTTATACAGTTAACCAGAAGATCCATATAGATGGTCTACAATGCAGTACGACATCATGACGTCAAATAGGCATATATTTATATTACATAATCCAGCCGGTAACTACTAGTCCGAACATAAATTCCGCTTTCATGAATATTGATAGAATGTGTATTAAAAATGAATTGACTTAATGACAACTTACAACGTTATTTAAAAATGCCTTTTTGCATAATTCTCCATTTAAACCTACACAAAAAGTATTTTCCCAATCCTTTTTTGTTAGCCTAAGATAATAATTTTGCATATTGTTTGGAAAGTTTTTATATTATTGTGATGACGCCAAGAACAAGATCACGGTAATACAAGCTTTAGAGTGATATAGTAAAAAATAAAACGACAAATGCTAAAGAGTGCTAAAGAATGCTTAAGTGCAAAAAGTATGACGTTCTCAAGGAACTTATTAATTTTTGAGAGTTAATTGTTTTTTTTTACTCCAGTTCTCTGGAACTACTCCATTTCACATAAAAACGTGTCTACGCGGATAAAGATGGGTTTGAAATGATGTCATGTTGACATATCACTATAACATGCAACAATCAATCGATGACTAACGTATTTTTTCCCTGTGTTTTATTGGATGGTACAGGAACAATGGAAAAAGAGGAAAGAATTACAAATGAGAAATTGTTATACAGTAATTCAGTTTAGAACCACATCAAAGACTGAACTACGCCTATAGGAAAAAATAGACACATATAGGAACACGCAGGGGGTCATTGAACTGAATTTCGACTTCATCTGGCTTGTGATTACTGTGTTATTGTTGTCCTAGATTTTGAGATCCGTCTCGTTGATGACGGATCGAATACAACAGCAGGCCTTGTAGAAGTCCTCATCAACGGCGAATGGGGAGCTGCGTGTGGAAATGGATGGAGCACCAACGAAGCTAACGTTGTGTGTCGTCAGCTAGGTTACCAAGGGACCTCTCTTCCCTTGAACTTACCCAAGAAAAGTGATACCAAGGATTTCTTACAAAACGTGGATTGCAGGGGTGACGAGGAAAGCTTGTTGGACTGTACTATCCCAGTACTTGGTCTTTACTGTCGACACCATGCAGGGGTTATTTGTCAGGCAGGTAATGTGAGCTAGTCCGGTATTCCAATCCGCTCCGAGCGTGAACAAAAGAGGGCGTACGGACGTTAAATTAAAATTGACAGACCTTTGGTACCCAACCTCGACTCCATGGGCTGCGTGCGGGTTCCTTCACTAGATGTCGCAAGGCATGGTGCGAACCAACATGGCGCGGCAAGATCGTACCCATGGGAACGAGATTGTTGGGTACCAACTCACCGCATAGGCGCGTACGTTTATGCGCGTTTGACGCGGGGCACGCTGCGTGCACGCCCAAATGCATGCAAGAACCCAGTTGGAAAACTTCGTACTTTCTGTCTTTCTGTCGCTGGGGAGGGTTCACTTCAACTCAGCGAGGATAGGCACAGACCACGACAAACATATAAACGCATAGACCGCCAGTCTTGCACGTATAACCGTGATTTGGAAAAGTATGGGCAAACATGATGGGCGAAGAATAGATGGCAGCGCGTTCAGCACGCATTACGCGCAATGCACTGCATCGCCTGCATTTGTTTACATGTGCTTCAATATACGTTCACCTTTTTTGCTTTTCGATACTGCGATATCTTCTTTTCAAATGCTGCAATCGCATTGTTTTGAATCTCTATGGGACAGATTAAGTAAACAGAGGACTTTTTTTACAATTTAAAACTAGCTTCATAGAATTTTAGGGCTGAAATTCTTCGACTGTGCGTAATTTCCCTGTACCGAGGGGTGAATCTGACCATAGTTTTTAGTCGGGCGCCGCGCAGATCACGAAAAACCCCTGTGGCTCTGAATAGGACCTGACGGTCTATGCGTTTAGATGTCTCTGCAGACCACAGACGTATAACCACAAAGACCACCAGTCATGTGCGTATACCCGTGATTTTAAAACGCGTAAGCAAGCAGTGGGCGAAACGATGAATGGCAGCGTGTTCAGGGCGAATTGCACGTGACGCACTTAGATTCCATGTATTTGTCTCCTGCGTTCACGTACCCCTGTCCAGCGTACATATGCATACTTCCCATGTGCCTATTATAATTCGCTGAAAATACTTGATTACGCATGCTGCCCTTTGACCCTCCACAATGCTCTGCAGTCTCACCGCCATGTTCGTTTTTCTTCTCTCAGCGCCTATCGTTTACGGACGTGTTTCTATGAGTTTCGAGTTCCGTACCTTTCGCGTTTGTGAATTGACTTGATTCCTGTTACGAAATAAAGAGTGATTTCTTATCTCTTAGTAAGATATTTTTGTTTTTGCATGCTGTGTTTTTCTTTGTGGTTCTTTTCTGACCCTCTTTTTCTGTGCATCGTATACAGGTTTGGGTGTGACCTACTGTGATACGTTGTGTTGGGTATGGCCGTTGAACAGGGCTGGGAAGCCCTTTGTTCTCTATGCGGTGCGCGCGTTCGAATAATAACGGCCCAACGCTATACGGGTCTGGCCGCGGAGCAGGTCTTGGTGGGCTGCCCGCTCCTTTGTGGTGCGGTTTTGCGTTATCTAATTAGCGGCCTTGACGAGGAGAGACCCAGTAAAAATGAATAGGCCGGGGGTGAGCGTGCTCTGCCGCAACAGACCCCGGACCTTTATCTTCCTATCAGGCTGACCGTGAGGTACCACAAAATGCCCAGATCGCTGACCACTACCAGGATTGATCGGGCTGAGAGAGCGGTGTCATAACAATGCCCTTGATCACTGATGACTACCCCACCCACCTACCCACCGGACTTGCGTGCTGAATTCGTACTCTACCTGTGGTCATCAGCGCCCACCTTACGCCAACAGATCGGGTTGAGCAAGCTATGCTGCAACAATGCCCTTGATCATGATTGTTTGGGAGTATTGAACCGTTCCTCTTTCTATGTGCTGCAGGTCCCGGGCATTGCCACCAACCGCATCCCGGACGACTCTACTGACCGATGGATCAGCAGGGCCCGCGGGGCGACGGTCCGCCGTCTGCCCCGGGCCCCTCACCGGCTCCCATTCGCCGAGCAGCACCAGCTCAGAGGTAGGGCCAGTCAACTCCCTCTAAGCGGGCGACGGGTTCTACATCGGGTTCGCCGCGCTCAACTGCCTTTGCCACGGGTGAGTCAGCTAGCCAGCATGCTGCCCAGCCTCCCGTTGCCTTGGATTACGGCGCCCTCCCTGACTGCTTCGCCGTTGGGGCTTCCGTCCGCCACACCTCATCCGCAGCTCTAGCAGGCCGATGGGTTCTGGTCATGAGGCCGTCGATCCTGACTTGGGGCGCTCCTCCCACGAGATGACCGACCACTCGGGGGATCCCCGCCCGGTCTTTCCTCCAACTGTTCCGGCCTCCAGTTCCCCCCGCACCGGCAAAAACTAAGATGCGCAAGGCTAAGTCATCTTCCTCGGCCTCTTCTTCATCCATGGCGAAGAAGAGACGCCACTCTGATTCGGATCCTCCCCCATGGATGGCGACCCTTCAGATCTCACAGAGGCTGTCACCCTCTCGCCCGCCAGATTGACTCTAAACCTCAGCCAGCTGCGACGACACAAGACCTGGAGTCCCTTCCGGCCGTCCGTCCGTTCTCCCTCACATGGGGCCCTCTCGGAGACCGAGGCGACTTCTATTCTTCAACCAGAACCATCCCCTCAATCAGTCGCGGCGTCGGGACCACCTCCGCCTCATGGTGACTCGTTCCGCTCGGAACACGGGTCGGCTCCTCCTCCCGCCAGCCTTCAGCCTGTCTCCTCCGAAGATGATGACATCGACTATGTGGCTGGTCTGACCCAGCCGGAAGGTCACCTGCGCCTTCTATAGCGCGACATGATCCACGTCCTTGGATTCCCGTCGCCAGAACCTACGCCGTCTGAGCAGGGACACTCTTCGTTCAAATGCCACCCTTCATGCCTTGAATCGCTTAACCCGTCTTCCCGTAGATTCCTTTAGACGGTTCCAGCGTGGAGATGGTGAACGCCCTCGCAAAGGTTAGACGCTTGCGCACTGCTCCTCCCGGGCCCCGTCCAACTACCGTTTTTCTCAAGAGGATGTCTCTCGCTTCTTGTCATTCTTCTTGTCATTCCCAGATAACCCTGACGCTGCCAGAGACAAGATCTTGTCCGATTCCTGTAAGTGACAGCCCCCACCGCCACCGAGACGACGGCTGGATCCCCTCCCGTCTACAGGCCGCTCTTTTAATCCTCCGCTCCGTGCAGCTACTCGGCCGTCGGGCCCCGGTTATCCCCGCCCACAACCGCCTCCAGAAGACCCCTGCCACGCCTCGCCAGTCGTGGATTCTCGCGCCGTGCCCCCAGTCCCTCCGGAGGACGGCGCCGGTGACTACTTCCATTCATCTTCGGCGGCCGCCGATCCCGAACCCGTCGGCGGCCGCCCAGGCAACTTCATCGGGTTCTGGCGGGAAATCACCTCGGACAGCTGGGTCCTCTCCACCGTTGCCTACGAAAATTCCCTCGAGTTCACGAGTCCCCCGTCGTCAGGGATGGTCTTCCGTTCCACTCCTCCCCCATACGACAAATCCAAGCGCCTAGCTCTGGAGGAGGAGATCTCAACACTATTACCCAAACGAGCCATAACACCGGTATATCCAAACCAATTATCCACCGGTTTCCATTCGTCCTTTTTCCTGACACGCAAGAAAGAACCGGGAAAATGGCGACCGATAATCAATCTTAAACCGCTCAACAAGTTCATGAAGCCAAGGCAATTTCGAATGGAAACACTGAGCGTGGTTCTGCGCTCCCTACCAGTCCCGTGCTGGGCCAACTCCATAGATCTGAGGGACGCGTATCTCTAAATCCCAATACACGCACAGTTTCGCAAGTTCCTACGCTTCAAGAGCTGCAGCCAAACCTAACAGTTTCGGGCCCTTCCCTTCGGCCTCTCAACCTTACCCACGGTCTTTACCAGGATCGCAAAGACTGTTGCCCCCTACTTACGACGGCACGACGTCCTCATTTTTCAATACCTGGACAACTTGCTGATCGTCGGTCACTCCCCCGACGAGGCCAGAGCCTGCACCTCTCTCACCCTCGATGTCACAACTCGCCGGGGGTTCCTCGTCAACCACGACAAGTCGGCCCTCGACCCAGCACAGCGGCTGACCTACCTTGGGGCGATCCTTGACCTTCACAGAGGCATCGCGGGCCGGACACCGGAGCGCATCCTCAACCTACAACAATGTGTCATTCAGTTTTTGCGATCCGAGGCACCTCCGGCGCTAGCCTGGCTCCGTCTTCCCGGACCAATGGCCAGTATGGTCGACCTCGTCCCACGGTGTCGACTGCAGATGCGGCCACTTCAACTACATCACCTGTCTCGGTACCGCCCCAAGAGCGACCTGATTTCTACCTCGGTCCCTCTCCCTGACAAAGAACCAGACACCTACTTTCCGGCCTCCAGACATATTTATCCCCCTTATAACCTCTCTTTCGGGAGATGACTCTGACAAGAAATGTTGTCCAGTTCGTACTCTTAAGTGGTACCTCGCCAGGACGAAGCATCGTCGTGAACCTGGCTCCAGACTTTTCATCACTACCACAACGCCCTTTCATCCAGCAGTGAAAGACACTATTGCTCGGTGGACAACCTCGACCATTATCTTCGCGAACCAAGACTGGCCGACTCTGCATGACGAGAAGACTCGTCCTCTTATCAGAGCCCATGACGTTCGTGCCGCCTCCGCATCCTGGTCGTATTTCAGAGGCGTTTCCTTGGCGGATATGTGCCAGGCGGCTTGCTGGAAATCCCCTTCCACCTTCACCAAGTGCTAACTGAAGGATGTTCTGCGGAGCGAGACTGCTCACGGCGCAGCAACGTTTCGCTCGATCATTGGGACAGCATCAAGCGCCGTCCCACACCGAATGAACTCTTCATTGTAGATACCCTTTTCTCTGGTGAGTGTTCGCTTGGGCGACGCCCACCTATGTTCTTTAGTAACTACTGTCCCGTCGCCGACCCTCTTCCAGGATACGGTGCCACTCTGCATATGTAGGCTGGACAGGGGTATGTGAACGCAGGAGACTCCTCCCCCACATTAGTGTGATGTCGAGTCTCCTAGTGATACTTACCCCTGTCCAGCCGCTTCGGCCTGTCCTTTCCCACTATGGCTCCGGGAATCTCGTCACTTCGAAAAGAAGGACAAACATGGCGGCGAGACCGCAGTGCATTGTGGAGGGTCAAGGGGCAGCATGCATAATCAAGTCTTTTCAGCGAATTATAATAGGTACATGGGAAATTTGCATATGTAGTCTGGACAGGGGTAAGTATCACTAGGTGACCCGACCCACGGTAATGCGGGAGAGGAATTTACAATTTCGGGTAACTTGGGTGATCTGGTACAATTTAGCCCTTCAAAAGATATACGGCCTAATTTCTCAATCGCACGAGATTGAACCGTCAGTTATTGATTGCTTGGATTATCTGGCAGCGAGCATGCGCAGCTACGTGGCTATACTTGTAACATTTGAAAAAACAATGGCGTTGTATTTTTTGCTCTGATATTCAAAACGTTTTCCATTCATCATTGTGTTATACTCCCTTATGTTTTGATTACCTAAACCAGATGACGAGTTTCCAATTCGACTGGTTGGAGGTCTGACAAATACAGAGGGGCGTGTCGAGATTTTATTCAGGGGGCGATGGGCGAATGTGGAGGACGATGGTTGGGATCGGACGGATTCAGGTGTCGTGTGCAGACAACTTGGATTTGGCGGACCCAGTTTAGCTGTGCTGAACATTTTTGGTGAAGGACGCGGCCCTACACGTATGAACAGAGTCAACTGCCAAGGCAATGAGGACAGGTTGATCGACTGTCCTTTCTCGACTAGTAACCGTGATTTTATCAGGAATGATTTCAACCCAAAACAAAGCCATCTTGGAGTGACATGCCAAACAGGTAATCTGCTCACTGCATGCTCAATGCTGGATGCTTGTCTGTTGTTTCTGGTGAGCTTAGCAAAGTTGGAAGATTTCATATGTCGAATGGTCAAGCGTGTCTTGAGTTACTGAAATAATTTTATAGAAAGCTACTGTTGAATCAAAATTACATTATGAATGAAATTCCATGAAAACAGAATGCTGTATTGTGCCCCTAAAATGAGCGCTTCGTGTACATGTGTGAGGATTACTCAAGAGTTTGATTAGCTATCACAATACTTTTGTCTTTTGAGGTGTTAATATACCGCATGCGCCCAAAGTCACGTGACCTATAGTGGGTATCAAACATCGACAAACACGGATGTCCTCCATAGGCCATAGCAAAGTGTGTCATATGTGTCATTTACAAAAAAAAGTCGGTAAGGTACTTGAAACTCAGACTACTGACACGCTGTACGGGGAATCGGCTTTCTTTTTTGTGAACAACACTTAAAACACACATTACTATGGGAAGAAGTCATGTTTGTTGACACCATACCCACTATACGTCAAGTGAGTTAGTAGGCGCAATTAGCCAACCGCAAGCGTGTCTCTGCATGGTGGCTGCTCTGTAGAAATGAGGGGACGGCTAAGGCATGAATAACCTGAATACACTGCTGTTTACCGTTTGTACCAACAATTCTATTACACGGCCACTTTGTGCAACTGCGAGTTAAGTTTGCTATCTCTTTACTATGACTTTCTCATTGCGTGTAGCCTATTGCCCCGGCCATTATGGCTTATTAACCCACATTACAGCGACTAGTAAAGCTGCGAAGCCGCGAAGCGGAGACAATACAAGAGGAGACGGAGACAAGACCTTTTCCAACTTATGAAATTTCTTATGTTTGTTTTAGCTGTATCAGTTTTTTCACACCTTATGGAAAATTCAAGTCATATACAGTATAGCATTTTCATATCTGACCGGATTCGATATTTTGAAAACAAATAGTTACACAAAATTTATTTAAGGCGCTGACATAATCCATATTTACACGTGTCTAATAATCTTTAATCTAAAAATATCACATACCCTGTAACGTTTTTTATATTACCGCACTCAAGCTAATGAGTAATCAGTCAGATATGTTTGTTTGTTTAAATTGTCTTAGAGGAAGCGTTCCAAGTTCGCTTGGTGGGCGGGCCTAATGCGAGATCAGGGCGCGTAGAACTACAGTTCCGAGGTCAATGGGGTGCAGTTTGTGGTGCCGTTTGGGCGACAGCTGATGCTAGCGTCGTGTGCAGGCAACTTGGATTTGACGGAGCCAGTATTGCCACTGCTGGCATTGTGTCGCATGACACTTTCCAGGGCTCTGTGTATATAGATGTTGCCTCTTGCCGTGGCAATGAAAGTAGGCTTATTGATTGTGAGATGAAAAAAGGACATCGTTTGGGTGACTATCATTGTGCCGGCAGTATATATGCGGAGGCCATATGCCAAGCAGGTAAGACTCTCAAAAACACCTGAGCCTGAATACTTTTATACAACGCCTGAATAAATCCCTGTTATATGATTGATGGGTCGCCGATCACGTGCTATGAATTATTCGGTATAGGCCTAATGATAGACTGTAGGATCGTTGGTTATCCCATTAATCATACCAGTGTACAGCAAGGTGCGCATGCTGGTCCCTTCACACTTAGGCTGTTTTCCGGTACTCATCTTCGACTCCGTCTCAGGCTTCGCCCACGAAACCAATCTCCGATTGTGGGCCTGAAGCGTTTAAATTAAACTGAAGTATTGTAAAGTCTGGTTCTTTGCATCTAACTTGATTAAGATTGACTCAACATTTATTTCCGTTTTGCAATGTATACATCAAGTTATATTCAAGGTCAATAAATGGAAGATTTATGACTTCCAGAGTGAAAGTTAATAAGACCATAAGACATTGAAATAAAAGGGGGGAAATATATTCATATGAGGTATATGCATATTCAGAATACCTTATTAACAAAATGAACCAGACAAAGAAGACTGACAACAAATCATTTATAAAAAGACATTTGCAGTACAATACGGTCAAAACAAAACAAGGACAAAAATACATGTCCATACTAATGCTAAAAGCACTTTGTATGGTACTTTCACACGTTACAGTTCTTGCGCGTCGCATTTAGAGTAGATTCTATTCATGCAACGGAAAGAATACATTTAGTGACAGGATGAGTGTTCTATTCCACTCGACGTCCCCTTCCCCGTGGAACAGAACACCCAGTCTGTAAATTCATGAAATTGTTCTTAATACCATTGCACTCATAAACATGAACTATTTGTTTAGTACAATACAATACGGGCTATCCACAATAGTGCGCTTCCAAGAATTTGCAACGTAGGCCAAAATGCGTAATGCGCGTATATAATATGTCGACCCTTTCCAAACGCGCATTGGGTCGACAGATTTCGCGCATTATGATTGGCCTACGTTGCAAACTCTTGGAGGTGCACTATTACAAAACGCCGGTATTGCTATTTCTTATAAAGGTGTTGCCTGACAATCTTTGAGATGATGGTGATCAATTTTTCGAAGTCTTTTTTCACATGCAGATGAAGATTTCCCGGTTCGGCTGATGGATGGTGCTTCGGATGAAATTGGACGTGTGGAAGTGTACGTAAGCGGACAGTGGGGATCTGTATGCTCTAGTAATTGGAACATAGAGGATGCACGTGTTGTATGCAATCAGCTGGGCTTTGATGGAGCTGAGGCATCTGTTTACCGGCCCTTACTTCCGCCCGGAACAGGGCCGGTCTTCATGAACAGCGTTCGGTGCGTTGGTAATGAGTCGAAGCTCGCTCATTGCCAATTTCATGGCTGGAAAACCTACGCACAATTTTGTGGATCAAAAAGAGTTGGCGTTGTCTGCAAAGGTAATTTCTTCCCGGCGCTCACACAACTAAAAACATTAGTTTGCATGGTGTCAACTGAAAACTACAGGATACAAAACAGATACATTAAAAAAACTCCTTACATAATCTTTCGCATGGATTTTGTCAGTATTTGGGTAAGATTCTTCAAGCATGGATATGTCAAGTCCTCTAACTTTTTTCAAATTGTGTATTTATGTCACTGTAGCCAGCTAGCAATGTACAACATTTTTTTGTATTTTACCTAAGGATACATTGTTAATGTCGTTGTCATAAGTATCACGGACTCCCAAATTTAATTTCAAAAGCATTTCTGTCGCATTAAATAATAATACAGGCCAGCCTGTGATTCACAGGATGTTTATTGACTTGTATTTTCACCGTAATCTTATAGTGTTGCTCCCCTCCCCCTAAAAACCCCGTGCGAGCAGCGAAAAACATCGAGAGGGATGGCAAATTGTGGTCTATTTCCTTTTTCTTTGTTTCTAAAGCCCGTGAAATGTTAGCTCATCACAAAGATGAGGGTATAAATGGAAAAACAAATAGCTGTGGTATGTGTATCTTCTTTCACTTTCAAATTTACATCGTATAATTTTCTTACGTGACCTCCTATCAGATTTCATGCCTAATTTCTGGACATCACCTTCCTGAATTTCGGACTGAATTTTAAGACTCGCCATACTGCCGTAGGCTTCTTTTACATGGAAGCTTTGTAAAGTCCCACAGTCTGCCAAATTTATGAGATTTTGTGAGAGCAAAAGCCAACTTCCTGCATCTTCAACTTGGGAGAATTTTGTTTTAGCACTACAGTATCCTACACCTCTGAAAGAATTGAAGGCACAATGATCAACTTGGTGTTTCCTCTGTCTGTCTGTCTCTCTTTTTCTACAGATGTGTTCAGACGTACATGCCCACCGCCAGAAGCCAGACTGGACTATAGCGGACTTTATGTAATATCAGTCCTCGTTCCCAGGGGTGATTCATCAGCAAACGTTTCTTGGAGCAAGCCAGTTGTTAAAAACCAACCGGAGAAGTCTGTGGAATACACCACATGCCAGCAGGTGGGGGGAAACGCCACTCCATGGCCCTGTCAGAGCGGGGATCAATTTAATGTGACTTACAACTGGCGAGTCCAAAAAGTCGGTTGGGACACGTTAGTGGAGTATGTGGTCTTGGATCGAAGCGGAAGTAAAAACATCAGTCACACCTGCTCATTCTACGTGTCTGTACGAGGTACGAGGTTGTAACGTGGGAGAAGTTTTTGGCTGAAATTCAGGGATTGGATTGCTAATTTTTAGGGGTAATGCACAGACACGTAAAGACCAAGATATCGGAAGCAGTAGCGACTTAAGATTAATGCTGAGGTGCACTTGTTTCATTTCAAAATGAAATAAACCACAAAGTAAATCACTGTAAGTTTCAGTACTTATTTTTTTCTTCATCTGTACATGCTCAAAGCTTCCACCCGCCCAAATGTGTGACATTAAAGGGTAGTTGTAACGAATATTTTTAGACACAATTATTCTGCAACTTTTTACTCTTCATCAATGTGTGAAAACTATTTTACATCCCTAAATACATTCGAAAGGGCACTTTTGTAACATTTGAATAAAACTTGCTTTGCATGACAATTATTGAAGGCGCTGTCGCTGTGATATCATCCAGGAAGACATAGTCTGATCGATAGATTTTCTGTTAAAATTGTGAACCCAGAACTGAATTTCTGAAAACATTTCTGATAAAGAATTGCTTGCTTATTTCTTGTAAGCAATGAATCGACAAAGAAAATAAAAAGGTCATATGGGAAATCCACTCATAGACCTCCGTGCTTAATAACAGACATTTATTACTGTTTGAGTGGTCGTTACGTCTTTATATTGTATTATTTTTTGGAAACTTTCAGAGAAGGCGTTTGATAACGCATTGGCGCCCGTGCGTCCCCCACTTGACAGAGAAGTCATCAGCACCCTCCAACCTGTCGTATCAGGTACTATAAACAGCTCAAATTTTAACTGGAATTATGTTGTGCCTGCATCAGAGTGAGAGCATCAGCTTTCTGTATGTTTATGAATTCAGCTGATAAATGTCTTGTTGCAGGTTGGTGTTAACGTGACACATCCCTGACCTAAAAAGAGGAAAGAGTTCTAATGTATTAACCGTCTCAAATGATTCTCCATTACTTTATCATTTCAAAGAAACGACTCTTTACATGCCTTTTAATACCTATCCACCCAAACAATTACCGGTAAAGTATACCTCCAATTTTTTTGGCTCATAATAAAGTCCCTTTCTTTTCCACGTGTTTGCATTAAAGTATTAGTTAACTGCACACATAATGTCACCTTTGACCCAATACTGGGACCTCTGACCTGGCTGGAAACTATGCCGGGAACACAGGCGGAATGTGTAGAGAGATGCCCTCCCGTGAGCCAGAAATGTAAGTTTATTGAAAAAGGAGCCATGGATCTGGAGATCTTCAAAATTTTGAGTTATTTCTGCCTTTTTTTTCAAAATCAAGTAAGGCTTTTCTGGTTTTTCAGAACCAATTTCTGCATTTCTGCACCGTATTGTGTACATGCGGATATGATAAGGTAGAGTTGTTTAGTTCTCGAGCGAGATGGAATTCCCTTGTCCCGACATCTGCTTTTATTTCGCTTCTCCTCTCCATGTAGATGGTATGCCATTAGCAGTCAGGAACTGTTCTACGAGCGGTATCGAGGGCAGAATTTCAAGATGGCAAAATCCAGAGATACGAAACTGTGGTCCAATCCGAATTACAACTGACCTCAAACAGGTTTCTCAGGTTAGTTTAGAACCAAGAAATATTGTTTAGATTTCAAATCCCGACGAGACTGAAAAATACGGCCACTCTTGAAGATTAATGTTTGCTCTTTTTCTTGAGCAGCTTCCAGTTGTGAGAGCTAATGTTACAACAGTTGCTGAATATCTTGCTTCGAAGACATCCAAGACATCAAAATTCGACGATGTGACTCTGGAACACGCTTCAGATATCTTGCATGTCTTGGCCTGTATGGGTGTTGGTGAACCGAAGGTATATACAATGTATATCCACTGTCCTTAATCATTGCTGACCTTTGATTGCGTGTACATCGGTATATTTAAATACATTAAATATCAAACAAAAGGCCAGAAAGCCACGAAGGAGTTACACTGATATCACATTGGGTCGAGTAACCGAGTCGCTTTATCGAAGTCCAAGAAGCCGAGTCCAAGCTGAATCGAGTCTGCCCACCAGACGTGGACTTCTGGTTGAGTTTGGACTCGTGGTGTAATGGGGTGTAATTGCGAGTCCTCTTGCACTTCGAAAAACATAGTCATTCCTGTCTTGTTGAACAACATATCTCAACAAACGAGTTCTGTGCATTTTACCTCATGACTCTAAAGCCTCCAAAAATTATTTACGTGCTACTTTGGGTGATTATCGAAGTTAATTAAAACCCAAAAGTGCTGATCGTTACAATTCAGTTTATTGTGCCATCTAGTCAGGAAAGATAAGCTTCGCCATTTTCATTTTCATTGGGTAAAAAAATATCGATGTCGGGTTTTCGTGGTCTGCCTCTTGATTTCCAAAAAGTGACTTAGATCGCCCCTGCCTGAAAGAAAATGAGAGAAAGAGTGAGAGTTTAAGAAACGAAAACAGGATGTACGGGAACGAAAATCTCTAATTATCACTAATCTGATGAAGTTATTTCAAAGATAGATTTGCGCCGGGGAGACGGAACTAATTTTGGAATTTTCCCCTGTCCGACATGTATATTTTTAACACTGCATACTTGGCTTGCAAAAAAAGGCCACAAGCGTACTCCGGTGAGATTCGAACCCACGACCTCCTGCATAAAGACGTCTTACCCACTTGACCTCCGAGCTTGCTGGTGTTGGCTGGCTGGTTCGAATCAGATGTAGCAGCAGATACCGCGAACAACTGATGAAGTTGCTGCTAATGAATACTTTACTCAATTCCTAAAAAAAATTGCTACCCAGAAAAAGATTCTGGCCACACCCCTGTAAAATTCTTTTTCTGAGGATTTATTTGAGGTTTGAGGGACAAATACTTGATTATTTTACAAATTGCAGATTACTGATTATCTTCACGAGGCTGTCAGTAACATCATGAAGTCCTTACACGCTAACAGGGGGAGCGATTGTCGACGCAGCCGCAGTCTTGTCTCCATTCGAGATTCCATTCAGACGCAGATCTCGTCATCGCTTCGTCAGGAGGGCGCTGTTAGAATCCACAAGGAATTCATTCAGGCTAAGGCGGTTGGTCTCAATTTGTCCCATGTCGGCAGTGACCTGAGCTTCGCCTGGTTCAAAAGTAAACTAGGAGCTGATACACTTGTAGGGTCAGACATCAGGATGTACGATAGTATCAGTGAGATACCAGGTGATGCGTCCACTACGATCAGTTTATCGGGAAGAGTCCTACAGTTGGCACAGGCGAAGTTAGGTATAGTAACGATAAGGGCATTGGCAGCCTTAAAATTCCAATCTACTTCAATAATCCAAGAGAGTGAAGCATTCACAATGCAGATAGAACTTCTGGATAACATGTAAACGCATGGGCGGATCCAAGTGCCGGGGGTGGGTGGGAAAGATCAGTTCGTAGGGGGTGGGTTATTACATGAAGTTGTCGCTGTTGGTGAATTCATAGTTCACGCAAACTAAGACCACCAAACGGTTGATACCTTTCAGATGGTATTCCAACCTTTAGAAACAAGTTACGCAACTCCCGTAGCGCCCTCCAATAAAACAATGACAGTAAGCGGGGATGACCCCCCCACCGTACCTCATCCACTGAATCCGTAGCTGGAAAACACAATTAGCATATCAAACGGTAGCTAAAACTGCGCTGTAACTTGAATTGACTAGCCCGTAGTGTTGTTTTAAATGATAATGTTATGGATAGGAACACGTTTTTTAGTAGGAATCTTGTACATTTTATGATCGAGAATTTGTAGAGTTAATCCTTCTTTTTCAGGCAACAACACATTTGAGCAGATTCATGCGACTTTTGTCATCTATGGGGATGACACTCTCTTCCCTTCTTACCGCATGACGAAGTCTGAAGGGGGGAATCATTTCACTTTTCCTGGGGGCGTGGTCTCAATCAGTGTTGATGACGTGCAACTGACCAATCACTCGGTACCAGTCGTCGTTGAATTTCAGGTTGGTTGTCACAGTCGCTAGCTGTGCTTTTTTGTCAACGTCTGCGGATTATATGGTATAGTTTTCAGTATTTTTCAGTATTAATCGGAGTTTGAGATGCTTGAATCAAGAGTTCTGATGTGTGTTGTGACCCCAAGCAAGGCACATGACTTCAACTTGCCTCACCTCTCAGGACTCCATCTCTTTTAGTACTTTGATATTATTGCATTTAACTCTTTCTTTCCAAGGTTCCAGTGATAGATGACACTCAGTTTGCCGTGTGCGTATTCTGGGACTTCACTCTGGAGAACGGAGCCGGTGATTGGTCAAATGTTGGATGTGAGATTAACCTACTGACCAATGGGAGATACAGATGCCTGTGTAACCAAGCAACACACTTTGCCATATACTTAGTAAACAGCCATTCGTATTTTAAACTATATTTTCTTCAGAATGAAAAGTTCACACTTTTATCAAGATGAACTTATTCTCTCTGCAAACATTTGATGTATGGTCAAAACAAACCACGATTTCTTTTATTGATGTTGCTTATAAATTTTATCAATAATTACAATATCTTGCTATAAAACGCCTTTTTAGATTTCAGGTCTATTATCAATTGAATTAAACAAGTCTTTTTTTTTACACTCTGGAAATGGTCTATCATACAACTTGCGAGGTCATACCAAAAGGTCTACTTGATACATTGTTGACAGGATTTCTCATCTCCCAAACCCGAACATCTTTTCTCTGCAGGAGATGGCACGAGAGTTGAGAGTACATCAGCGTAAGCTGGATCCTATCGTGCGAATAAGTTGCATCATTTCAGCAAGTTTTTACTTGTTACTTCTTGCATTTCTCACCTTGCGGTAAGAATCCTTATCAAAATGATGCAGGTGTTGCTTTGCCTTTATTTCGGGCGATTAAATCCACCGTACTGCCATAATTTTAATGCCAATCAAAAATTTCTGATGTTTTTGAAAATTTTGTTAAGAATAATCCTTCCACTCAGCAGTGACAAATTCACACCGGTTAACCTGTTCCTAATTTGTTTTAGAAATTGAAAGCACCGAACCTATGAAACAGGTGATACAAAGTCAGGATCTGTTTGGTCTTCGAATCAGACAGCGTTAAAGACGTAGGTCCCCAGAACCTGACGTTGTTTAAGAACGTTCGACAAACGCGAACCAAAATACGTGCAATGCTTGAAATCGAGTGTGACTGTGTGTCTCACCCGTCCAACGATAAAGCATTAATCGCCGTAGTGAACAAATGTCCGTGTTGAGATGTCCAAAATAGAAACCAAAAATTCACGGACCGAAACAAACTAAAAATAGCCCGTACTGATAGATCAATGACCAGATGTGTGCGTGAGCCAGATAAGAAAATTGAGCCTCATAGGAAGCGTTTTTAGCGAATATTCCACTTTTTGGGTGGGCCGTCGTGGGGTCAAGGATACGGAGGTGATCTAGTAGACTGGTCCCAGTCTGGGGCTAGAAAAAAATATCGTGAAAAAAAAACTTTGAAAAAATGTATCCCATAAAAACAATTTTTGAAAATAAATCTCGTAAAAACAAATGTTTCCAAAAACAGAAAAAGTATTACTAAAACAGAGAACGATCTCAAAAATATAACTTGTTCAAACAAACCTTTCTTTCTCCTGTACGATGGACAATAGTCGGAGGAGTCGGTGAAACGACCCAAAAGGTGGAGATTCTTTGATTCGAATGTGCTCCTTTTCAATTACAAGAACCTCCATTTCTTCATCTTTTCTCCTTAATTTAACGAAGATTAAACAAAAAGTCATTCTACTTTGTATAATTGTTTTCTGTGACAATAAATAAACACTCCACAGTTGCTCGACTTACCTTTTATCCTTCAGGAGGCTTCGAGGCAGCACATTCAGCCCAAGCTTTGCTCAGTTCATCCTCTCCTTGTTGATGCTTTACTTGGTGTTCACCGCAGGAGTCGACACTGCAAAGGTAAAACTCTTGAAGTGTCGACAAAATTTCAAAGTATTCAAGCGTTGTTGCACTGTAAGAAATAACCTCCACCGTCTTTTGTCGATGTTTTGGACGTCCTAATTTGATTGAACAGGGTTCTGCATTCTGGTGCGTGGTGGTGTCTGCTCTACTGCAATATTTACCACTAACAACCTTGGTGTGGACAGCCATCGAGGCGAGAAGCGTCTACGTCAGTGCAAGACCGACAGACCAGGCAATAAAAAGTCCTGTACGTGTAACGATAGCTAGCCTTTTGGCATGGGGTATGTAGTCTTATTTCAAGCAAATTTTAGCTTTGATCAATAAAACGTCTTCTCCATGCTTGAAGGTTGCCTTTGCTGAAACTTCACTTTTCTTTATCATAAATTTGGTGTTTCGTTTTCCTTGTCTGGAACAAGGCCTCCCGATGCTGGTGACAGGTGGATCGTTGTTTCTTACATTCGACCTTCATGGCAGGGGAGATTTGTGAGTACATTGTTGCTTGAAGAAGTGGTTCAACATCTAATTTGCCTAATGCAAATCTAAAATAAAAGATTATCGAAACGAAGAAAGGTGAATTTAGCCGCATTCAGACTGTCAACCTCCAAAATAACCACTTGTATATTAAAATCATGTCTCATGACACAAAGTCTACCAACTTGTAAAATTTCCTTCCTGGTTAAACATTATCCTTGTTTTTCATTCTGTGGAAACTTTTTTCGACACAATTAAAATGTGTCTAAAAGGAAAACGAGTGAATGTACCGACGGGGTTTGTACTCCATGACTTAGCATTGTTTTGTCTAGAGTGAAGGAAACAAGACATGAATAAAATGTAACAGGATGAGGTAACACTTGATATCGTGATAGCATTTTCAAAGCCATTATTTCTTTTCTTTCCTCAGCTGTCTTCTTGGTGATGAACTACCACTGTACTTCGGCATTGGTTTACCATTTTGGTTAATTTTGATTCACAACCTTGTCCACTCGGGCCTGGTGTTGGCCATTATCTGCAAGACTTGGAATCAACCTTCATCCAGGTGGATTATTGGGCAGTTGGGGGCCTTCATTGGCACATACACCTTGATAACTGCAACTTGTTACTTTGGGTTCCAAACAGCACGTTATCCGTCGGGGAGTTATACTTACATCTTCTGCGCAGCAATCTTCATACAGGTATAGGAGCTGGAAACATAGTTTTCCTTCTAAAATATATATCTTATAACCTTTGACACGACTAGTCTTGACTTTTTTCTGGGAAAATATCTACATTTCAGTCATGAATGTTGAGGACGGTTAATCGTATTTTTTCTTATACTTTTCTTTTCTTTTTTTTTTTTTAAAGCAAACTGGGGTTATGACACCGGTGTTTTGGAAAAACCTTCACCAGTAAATATCACCCTAGTGCAGATTTTCCCATGCTGAGAGATCTTACCGCAAAATTAATGTTAATTATTGCATTGGGAAATTTACTTTGTCCCCTTCGACGATAATGTTTGACTCAAGAAATTTTGAAGATGTACTTCTTAAATTCACAGGAAACAGTTAAGTTATAGTTGCATGTCACTGAGTCCCATGGGGACAGAATCTTTCTAAAGTTAGTAAGAAGGTAAAAAGATGGCTTTTAATGTTACTTTACACTGTATCATTTTTATGGCATATGTTTGTACAGATGATCGTCACATGCTGTGCACTGTTGGTGAAACTGAGAGAGACTTTTGATGCTGGTAGATCGAAAGCTGCAGACGACAAAAGTGAAGCAGAGAGAGAATCACCTCTTCAAGATTCATCTGAAGTCACCATCTCTCCGCCTGTCTCGTGTGGTAGTAAGGGCCTTGAGTTGAACATCATGGAATCAGGCATATTTGACTAGATAGAACGAGATAGGGTCAGGGTGGTGCTTTTTACATCACATGATTCTCAAAGGTGTAAAAAAATTAATGATTTTGCGAAAAGTGTTCTCGTCATGTCTTGTTCGGGAAAGGCTTTGTGGCTCTCTTTTTGTTCTCAGCATTAAATTCTAAGAAGCGTGTTGTCTGTTTGGAAATTGGGTGAAACACTTGTACATACTTTGAATGAAGGGAAGTGAAATACACCATAAATTTTACCTTTTGTTATTTTCCAGAAATATAATTTTCCTCTTTTTTCTCCTCTTTTTTTTTTGGGGGGGGGTAATTGTACCCATCGGTCCCCTCGGATCCCCCGGCTTTCACCTGTTGTACCAGTTATCTTGCTAAGTATAAGTATGTGTCAGAAGTAAGTTTGCTCTTTGTTATAACAATTTATAATATGACCAAAGTTTTTCCCTACATACACCACGCTAATGAAAGTTTTGCTACATTGATTAAAGTCTTTGCATGGAGAGAGAAAAAAAGGCTTTGTCCACTCTAATTTGTGTTAATTAAGGATCAGCACGTTGCTTGTAATAATTCGCACACTGAATTTGAAGTTCTATAAAATTACTTCTGTGTTTATGGATGGACAACGGTATGGATGACCTCATCTATGAAGTATGTAATGTTTGGTTGTTGAAATTGGACCATGTTAAAAGTTCATTCAACACCTCATTGTGACTTTGAGAACCTTTAGCGATAAGACAGAGATCAGTCCTCTTCCAATTCTGATATAAAACGACTTTCACGGTAAAAACTTCCCTTTATGATATTGTTTTGGATTGAAAACACCGAACTGAAAAAAATCACACCCGTTAGACCCATTACTCACAGAATGTAAGAGGGCGCTGTTTACACGAGGCCCGGTTTTGCTGGTACCCAGGGTGAAATGTATAATGAGTTAACAATATTACTGGCTACCAGCTGTTAAGAGGGAAATCCCCGTTTGATCTGAGAAATACACACGGTACGCTCGATCTTTGTGCAGAAATGTTCACGGTTCTTCTGGTTTTCGTACCTCCACGATTAACATGGAGGATTATTATCGGTTATAGAACCATACTGATTGCAAACATCTCCAACAAGTACCCGTAGGCCCTATACAGAAGATCGTAAAAAGCTTCTCATCGTAAGGGGGTACCAGGTAAGCATGTTTGCTGCCCAGTATGCACCCAATCAATCATGATTTATGAATCACGTAATATTTGTAGTTTCAGGACCGAAACCCCATCTGTTTGGTTCTAACAAGATTTTGTTTGTACAGATGACGTCTGCAATTTCACATTACCCGTAGAACTGCAAGTGCCCCGTGTGACTTGCAGCCCACGGGTTCGTAACTCTGGGTTTTTAATGCAGCCCACTCATATCAATCGAGATACATTCATTTTCTGTGCAGCAAAAATGCCACTTTACCATTGAAATCTTCCCCAGGCTGCATTAAAAACCCAAAGCGTTACGAACCCGTTAAAAAAAGGTGGGCTGCAAGTCACACGGAGTGACTTGCAGTTCTGTATCTCAAGCCGCGATCTTGTCAAAATTGTGATTGACTCTAACGGGCATTCTCAAGATCATCAGAAGGCGTTCGAAAAGTGATGGCTTGGGAAACCGAAATCAAGGGGGTAAGGGGTCGAGTGGGTATACTTCCCAGGGAAAATGTATTTAAAAATGACATCAAATCCTGCAATCGCACGGTGTGCATTTTAAATGATTGCAAAGACGGATCCAAAATTTCTGTTTTGTGGTTGTTTGATACCCCTAGAACTATGGTTGGGGGCGTGGCACAATTCAGGGGGTAGGTGTTTTAAGGAAAAATAATGGAGGATTACAGAGAATTAGAGAGGAGGGGATAGTTTGAACCCCTTCAAACCGTCCATATTAGAAAGTATTCAGCCTCCCGGAATTCCGACCAGTATTGGGGAATGTAATGCAACTTTCTGATATGATTTTCTATTTTGGTGAAACTTCCATACAGTTGTACTGTGTAGAATACCAGTGTGTTGTCCATTACGGGCACTTGTGGCAATTGAATGGTTTTGCTGCATGGTTGCTAGCGCAGAGATAAAATTGTCTCATGATATCCATTGATTATCAAAATTATCAAAGTCCAGGACTGTAGGTGCCATCTTTCCAAAAACACCCATACAGGTATTTAGCACAGATTTATTGTCTCCTAAGTTGCATGGTTGCTTGATTGAAATCGATTAAAGTACTCGAGAAAAAAATTAAAATATCTAAAAAATGTACATGTTAACTAAATACAAAGGAATCTTTTCGTTGGAAAGAAAAAAAAAAGAAATGACTGAATTTAATATACTGGTTCTTCTAAAACATGTAAAACAACTAGAATTAGCTCATTTTTAATATATTGTTGCGCACCCGCAAATCTTGGAATTCTAGCGCCCCCTAGCTTTACTCGTTATCGGTCCTTGCATTTGTCATAGTCTCTTATTTAGCTCAGCTATGCATTTTGGACATGTAGCAGAGACGTTAATTTTGTATTAAGTTATTCATGCTGTACTCTGGCGTGATCGCGTGTTCCTTCACTCCTTTATCCTTGTGTTTTCTCTGCTCAGTTTTGGCACGTCGAAATCCCCCTCCATGTGGCTGCGTGGTTGGGTGTGGTAAGGTTCCCTGTAATGCTAATGTCAAGAAACCTCAGACTTTGTAACTGTCAATCATTCGCCACAGATGACCGGGTAAGCACTTTCACGCACCCGGCTCTACACTTTGTACACGTGACTTCTTATTCTGTATTTTACCGTTTTACACACGACACTTAGATTCTTGCACACGACTCTAGCAGGAAGTCATGTGACCCTTTATGATGGAAGATTTTCATTGGTTGAGCTGTTCAGCGACGCTCATATTTTTTTAATTCCTAAGCCTCTAGAATCCTATAAATAGACCAGATTTTCCCTAGCTCGTCGGTCAGGTGCGGTGGACCAAACCCTAGTTGCGAGAGCGGAACCTAACGTAGTGCGGCGGTTGGACCCTTTCCGAGAGAAGTGCGATAGTAACCATTCTTATGGCGAAGAAATGTAACCATATGAATGGCCAGCTAGCTTAGCTTGGACCGATGCGAGAGCGGTACGAATTAGCCCAGGGTGCTAGTGAGAGTCATAGCGGTCCGTCACCGCTACGTCCGAACCGACTGCCGGGCGGGACACCCCCGTGTCCCTCGCCACCCTTGTCCTGCTAACTAGCCCAGTCCTCCCCGTCTACGCTGAGCCAATGGTACACAGTGCGGCGATCTTATCATTGCGCTCAACTCATTGCGGTCTGCGCGGCAGTGCGGTCGGTACATACCAGCGCTGGCCCCGTCCAGCCCTTGCTAGTCACCGTGGTGGTCCGGGACAGCTCCCACCACGGCCCGGCCCGATGAATGTAGCCTAGCTGTGCGATGCTACACACACGTACCGTAACCCACTCCGTCTGACTTGCATTTCCAATGATCCTGCCAAACCGTAGTTTAGTTACACTCGTATACAATTTCGCCTCTCTATAACGTTGCCTTTTGTGTGTTGTATTATGTCAAGCTACACCTTCTTCAAACCCACATTGAACTTTGATGAAGAGAAGTGAGAGCAATAAACCAACCATACAGTTTGACTGTCACCCAAACCCCTTGTTTCACGTCCACTGCTTAATAAATTGTTGACCCCAAATATCACGTCCCGTAAACACTAAGTAAAGTCCATGCTACCATCGACTTGATATTTAGGGAACGCAACACTATTTTTCTCTATTACATCCAGTCATGTAGGCCTACGGCATATTTTCAGTGGGCATTATTCACAAAATGGCCGCTTTGGATCGTGCTAAACAAATCTGCTTCATTTATTTAATACTCTTAATGGGTGGAGCCTATTTAGCTATACGTACAATCTTAGGTATAGAATCACATTAATTTTTAAAAACTTTTTGTTCATTTGGAAAACAAATGACATGAGTGTTAAATCGCCCATCGCAGCACGAGGACAGTTATGTTACGTTTGCCCCTTTATATCACATTCATTCCTACACATAATAGGTTTTTAGAAAAATGATGCAGGAATTGCCTCGCTTTCGATTCAAGATGGCTGACTCGGAAATAAAACCAATCGAGGAAAAGTACTCTTCGTTGACATAACATGTAGATGTAGTATGATTTGCGTGATAGTGGACATTAATTGATTCAGTATCGTCCAAGGCTTTCATATTCAAGAATTGTACAGCCCTCAGAAAGGGCTGCTTGTGCCTTGTACAAAAGTTGAAGGTTTGCATTAAATTTGTAAGAGGTGTGTGGCCAAAAACAAGATTTGATTTGATTTCACTTGAAGAAAACGTAGAAATGCCAGGGAATGCCAGCTGTCAAACGTTGTTCCACGATGGATAGTAGAGGTTAAATGCTGGTTAATTTTCCGGTAGAGGTTATGATGGTAACTAGTAGAAGTCCATTTTTTTGTTTTATTGTAACTGTCGTTTTAAGAGCCCATGCAGTGCAAACGGTTAACTTTCAATCCAAGTCTTCGTAAATGATTCATGTTTCATTTAACTTTTTTTTGGAATTTACATCTCGCCCTTTCAAAGGGTATAAATTTGGTCCTTTTTATCCTGACGTAAATTAGCTCATTCATAGGCCTAAGCAAAAAATTCTAAGTAGAAACCTCAAATTTATACAACTATTTCAGCACGCAGATTTGCCAGAGTTGTGCATATTTTTGCATTTGACTTGGGGACTCGTGGTGTCAGAACAAGACGTAATTAATGACCAAGTTTTGGCTTTCAAATTGAACAGTTTAAGTTTTTTTTTTCGGTGCACGAGTCACTAGCCACAAATGGACCCATACTCACGAAGTGAGATTTATGTAAGCCTCATAGCCATGTAAATAAAAATACCAGAGCACCAGTTCAGAATGCGAAGTGCAGCCATCCATGTGCACACACCTATGAAAAAGTCGAAATTTTGTGTGGCAGTTTTATGTAGCCTGTGGTTGTTTGCAGAAACTGCGTTTGTATTCTAAAACGATGCGTCATGAAAACCGTTTGCCAAAAATCGAAATGCAAAATAGGTTGCGTGCATGTATTATTCCGTTTGAAATATCAAATGCATGCGCGTTTTGGCTGCAGGCTATTTTCTATATCATAATTACTGATATAAAATGCACTGAGATCTTGTATGTGTAAGTTGAAAATATACGTTGTTTTAGAGGTATACATTATATATATTTATTTCGTTATGGTGTTCAAATACGCAATTAATTCAATAAGTGAAAATTCAGGATTATGTCATCATTATGTTTCACCACGCGTTGAAAGAGGTCTACACTTCCTGAAGTGGTTCATACTTCTTGTGAGGAAGGTTCCATGTCGACACCAACAATAATAGTTTTAATTTGAGGCAGTTATTATTTGATTATTTATTTGAGCTGCACATGCATGTATCTCCTTTTTACTTTTACTCAAAATATTAATTTCACCAATTCCAAAAACTTAATTTACATTTGTCTTATTTACACAGATGTTTGAATTTTGTGAGATGTAATTTGAGGTGACTTTAAAAGTCCATTATTTTATGGGTAACCTTTCAATTACATACATGTCTCAAAGAGTTAAATGGCTTGTTACGAAATAGCTGTGTACATGATAAAAGTCTTGCTTTTATCTTGGAATCATTAACCTTCCTGTTTAACTATCTAAGAACGATACACGATAAAACGATACACGATAAAACGATATACGAGGCTGTCAATATTTTTACCTGTAGTCTTTTCTCTGATTTGTCCCAATAGTTTTTCTGTAACGGGAAGATTTACCAGCAGCCAGAAGAATGGCATTAGACATCTCTCCAGGCTTCTACATGCTGCCTCTACCCATCAACAAAGACATCAACATCGACAGAGCCGTGGTGGAGACAAAACTTAGAGATTTGGATCACTTCCGTCGGGTACGAACAGGCCGATCTGAAGAGCTTGCCATCCTGAACCTGCAAGGTCTTCTGGTACTCCGACTACGCCGTCATGAGGAAGCTCTTGGCTACTTCCACGCAGTCTTGGCCAAAGATCGAGTCAATCTGAATGCATTAGCCAACCTGCAGTATGTTTTAGAGAAGCTCTTTAGAATGGCTGAGGCACAGCATTGCAAGGATGAGCAAATCCACTTACTTGATTTAGGAGAGAGCGCAGACAGCTCAAAGAAACCTAAGTTGTCTGAATCACAGAGGATGATTAAAGCCCGCTGCCTGGCCGAACAGGCGTATGCGTATGCCTTTGATATCCACTCTGACACTGTTGAGGGGAAGAGATACATGGAATCTAATGATTTGTACCGAAAGGCACTTGAACTTGGAGGGAAAGCTGTAGAAACTACCGAAAAAGACGATTGGAAATTTTGCATTGCATTTAATGCACATAAACTGTTTGACAATCTTTATTATGAGAATAAGCATAGTGCTTCCAAAGAGAACATTGAAATTGCTGTAAATCTGTTTTATGAAATCACTCAGAGGAGTCCAGGCGATCCCGAATTCCAATGGGATAGTTGGCGGCACTTGGCCGATATTTTCAGAGCGTTGAAAATCAGGAAGATTTCTATAGATTTGCGCCAGGAGTTCAAAGAATTCCAGGACGATCCAGAAAAGTGCATGTTGCGGGCTATGAAGGTGTCGCCGAACAATGCTAGGCTCTTGGCCCGCTATGCAAACTTCCTGTACTCCCTAAAGAAGGAAATTCAGAAACCTTTGGAACTTTTGGAGCAGTCCATAAGTCTGGACAGTTCAGAGTTCAACTTTTATGCATTCACTACAAGAGCTATGATCAACATCAAGCACTATTATAGCCAGTTGAGAGAGGCAGGCCAAGACAGCTCCAAGATGGGTCTTCTTCGGAATGTTCTCCAGCTGGCCAAAAATGACCTGGAAAAAGCAATGGCTATGCATGTGACCCCTTGGGATTTGGCACGCCTAGGGGAGGTCTATTACCTCCTTGCCAAGAACCACACAGAGCAAGATGGCGAGGTCAGGTCTTTGATTGAGAAAGCCTTGTTGCATTTCACCAAAGCGGCGGATTGCCAAGATGGTCACAAGAGGATTGAGGTACATCTTATGCGAGGACGATGCTTGTTTGATATCGGAGAAAAACGCTCAGCTATCGGATGCTACAAACAAGCAACAGATTGTGAACCTGCAAAAAGCAATTACACCGGTAACTTCAATGAACTTCTCAACGTCTATATGAGTATACTTCATGAGGAGAAACCTACCAAGGACAAAGCTATCTTAGCTGAGGCTGCATACTGTTTGAAAAGGGCGCTACTTAAATATGGAGAGAAAAACATGAGAACATTTTGTATTAACAAGTTCAGATCTGCATATGCAGACGAATTTCAACAGCTGGTTGATTACTGTGGCCAGTATGGGGAACTCAGTCAACTGTCATCTTTACTAGCGCCAGTTGAACCTGTCTCCCAGGCTAGCCTAGTATGTGTTGACACTGGAGGAAAACTTAAGCATCCTTGGACTAAAACTTTTTTTCACAAGGCAGGTGACATCACAAAAGGAGATAGTGGAAATACAGTAAAGGAAGCCTCAGGCGTGGTCGCTGATGAAAATTTGGATGTGGATGCTGATCATGCTGTCTCATTCACTGTGTCCAAGAAGGAAGCTGAGAGTGATGATGTTCATGAGATGGCATCTCTGGCTAGAGACATGGCAAAAGTTGGCGTCAAGGAGCAACCTGTAAGATCGAAGGAGCAGCCAATTAGGAAAGCGCTTGAGAAAGCACGAGTGTCCAGCTTCGAGTTCGACTTTTTTGTAGTCTACCCTGAGAGCCAGAAAAATTGGGTGTCGTATGACCTTCTGGTAGAATTGGAGGAAATCCGGAAATTGAAAGGATGTACTCGTCATAGGGACGCCAAACCAGGAATTTATGTATTCAGGAATGAAATTGAGCTGATGAAATGCAGTGCGAGTATTTTGTTGATAAACGATAAAGACTTCAACAACGAGTGTGAATATTCGATGAACCAGGCTGTCCGACTTCGGAAGACTAAGGATTGCAATCGGGTGGTTATTCCAATCACGAGAGACACTTCAGAGATACCCGAGGAGATCAGCGTCTTCAAGTTTTTTGATGCCACGGGTGCAGTTGACTGGAACAAGTTGGCACTTTGCATCGAACAACAGATAGGCCTATAGTTAACTGTAATTTGGGGATGTATGGGAGCCTTCTGGGGGGTTGTTTCAATTCAAGGGATTTGGGAATAGAAGAAATACGTTTGATGTGCTTGGTTGTTATTTTATCATTAGTATTAAACCTAATCTCACCACTTACAGCGTGATGAATGTCAGCCGTAAAATCAACATGTACCTCTTGACATTAAAAGGAGTAATTACCCTTTTTGTGATGCTTGGACTTGTGGGTTTTTTGAGGGGAGTTCTTTCCGAGACTTAGTTAGTGTGTGATGAAATCGCTAATCGCTTGGAGACAAAAAACACGATTTATTGTGATAAACAATTTGTTAAATAATTATAAACTCAAACTCCTGCATCTTTGTTCAGTAAATGGATTTCAAATGAACTTGATATGAATTCAAAATTACACGGTTAAAGCTATTGTGTTTGATTAAAATGTAATGTAATGTACGTCTGGTAATAACAAACGGTTGCTGTTTGTTTAATGATTCATTACAATGCAAAGGAATTTATAGTCATCAATGTTAGGGTAGTTAATACATTCCAAGATATTTATTACAGTGCGGCTTAGACTTGCAAGCTCAGAGGAAAATAATCAGAATGATACAGAGCATTTTCCAAAGTTGGTGTTATTTCAATTTACTCTTGAGGTATTGTATTATTACTCCAAAAGATTTCCAGCAGGTTTCGGAGTAGCAAACTCCCACGAATATAATTAGAAAATCCAGAAACTTTCAGTTCCAAAATTGCATTTAGGCCTACTTTAATTTACTTTTTTTTGCATTTGATATATTTTTCAAAAAGAATTCCTAAAAGTCTGCTTGATGACAATCCTTTTGCATTTAGGGATGATTTGTGGAATATCATTGTCTCTGGGATAAACCTTTCAGAGCTAATTATGAATTTCTATCAGATCTTAGAACTTGATGAATTAACCTTATATCTCACTCCTTCTTAAAACGGTCGCCTCTGCCAGTGCAACACAGGCTGCGGCAGCAAAGATAGCAAACAGACTCGTTGATCATGATAACCGAGGCCAGAACCAGACCAATGAAGAGGTAGACGTTTAGGCCTAGGAGATTTCTCTGAATGTAATTGAGATCCATGATCGCTCCCAAACCTGGTGACGTGTAGGATATAGCCAGCCACGTTGTCTGCCAGTCTGCCCCTGTTTTGAGAGTCGCGTATGATCTTAGAGACGCGCTGTGCGTTTACACAGAATCTAAAAGGAAGTGAAAATGCTGTATGATTTTCATTGTACAAAATATCCGCTAAATGTGACAACAAAATGATAAAGGCAGTGTATAATTTGCCATTGGCGGCAAAACCAGTAACCTTGTTCTAAATTTGTCCATATTTTTGATTTCACCATTGCCAGTAATACCCGTCGATAAGGCCAAGAGTAGTGGAGCTCTCCTTCAGAACATACAGTTACTGACACTGGTGCCCGACTTGCAGTGTATTCTCACGATATGAATTTGTCCGTCCTATAACATGGCATACCACGATGCCAAATTTCTGTGTCGAAAAACTTCAAATTTCCTGGCGTGGCACCAAAAAACAAAAAAAATCTGAAGATCTCACGTGTCAAACAGATTAATAAATTCAAAGTTTATGTGCACCAAGTAGACCATTTTATTTCCTAATTATCCTCAAACCGTAGAAAAATTGTTTCTTTCAAATGGATATATGCGTTTGAAAGTGAACCTTTGCGCAATCGCATGATGTCTTCATGTAAAGCTCACAAAACTTCCAGAATGAGCAAATTCGGTATTTCCAGAAGCCAAAGTCTTTCGGGATCACGCGTGAGAGAGCGTATCGGCGACTTTCCATATGCGCGTCAACACTTGCACCAAGCGTTGCTTATGCAACAAAATCGCTCCCCGGGCGACTTGGACGGCCGAAGGCAACGCACGCGTGTTATATTAATGGAGCCGATTTTTGAGTCCGTAAAAGTGAAATGCATGAACGCATCGTGTATACAACGCACCCCGAAAACGTGTAAGTGTTGACAAACTCATTGAAAGGCGCCTTTAGGCAGCGCTAAAGACACACTATCACTTGCGTGCAGCTAAATAGCCAACCAGGTTAAATCCGGACTTACTGGAGCGGATCCACAAAAAGGATCACTCAAAAAAGATGGCTATCACTTCAAAACATGATGACTGCTGGAAAACATACTACAAGACTCTGCTCAACCAGGTTAATGTCAATATTCAACAGGCTGAAAAGGAGTATTCCCATCAAGCCGTCAGGTCAAACAACGACAGTGGGCAAGTATTAAAGCACCTCAAACATCTTATTCAACATTTCTGCGATTAGCAGTATTCACACAAATGGCGAAGATACTTCTGATCCTGAAGTTATTGGCAATGTGCTTAATAATTGTTTTGCAAGTAATGGACCCAAACTTGCGACAAAAATACCTGTTTACACTGATTCATCCGGCAAATATCTTGGCAGTGCTGCAGTCTCAAATGGAAATTTCCATTTTGAACCGGTTGGTGAGGATTTTGTTTTGAAGCAGCTTCAGGGACTTGCAGTTACCAAAGCCACAGGACATGACAATTGTCGTGTTAGGCTATTTAAAATAGCTGTCCCTGTCATTGCTGGTCCATTGACGCATCTTATTATTCTCTCACTGAATACAGGCGTTTTTCAAAATAAACCTGCAGACTGGTAGAAAACAAGAATCACCCCAGTACATAAAGGAGGTGACATTAAGGAACCGAGTAACTTTAGACCCAATTTTCTCAAAAATCCTCGAGAGAGCACTCTTTGACCAGCTGTATAATTACATGAACTCAACCAGCTGCTAAATATCAACCAATCGGGATTCCGAGCGTTACATTCAACCTCTACGGCCCTGGCCGATGAATGGTTCAGTAGCTTTGATCATGACGATATGGTTGGAGTGGTCATGCCTGATCTAAAAAAAATTCGACAAAATTGATCTAAATATATTTATCCAGGAGCTCAAGCTCAAGTCGTGTTGACGACTATGGCATTAAGTGGTTTCAAAGTTATTTAAAGGGTCGTTCTCACTATACTCCAATTTATGGGAAGAGCTCCAGCCTTCGTGCAGTAAGTTGCGGAATACCGCAAGGATCGATTGTCAGCACTCTTTTGTTCATCATTTTAATTAATGGCCTTTCATTGCATGTAGTTCATTGTAAGGTCAGTATCTATGTTGATTACACTGCTTTGTACTATGCCAGAAAAGATGAGTTTGATCTCAAAGAGAAAATCAACGAAGATATGACTAGTGTCGTGGAATGGCTCGATCAAAACAAATTAAGTCTCATGTTGAGAAAACTGTACTTATCTTGCTGGGTGCAAGGTCAAAGCTGCGCAACTTTCTTGATGACACAGTTACTGTTAACATCAAGGGGACCCCACTTCAAAGTGTACACAACTGTAATCTTTAACACGGCCCCTTAAAATCACTCTGGCTGAGTGGGTTTAGTGTTTATAAATAAACAAATAAAATGAAAGAAGGTTAAATTTTATAACATAAATAGATACAACAAAACAAAGAATAAAAAAGAAATAAAAATTAAAAAAAACAGGAACACACAAATAGATTAAGAACGAATGAAAATGAAACAGAATGACAAATAAAACACTGAAACCCCCAAATATGTGTGGGGATGTGTATTTCATTTTCATACACGCGCAATGTTTTCTCATGGCCTTAGAAACTGATTTATTTTTAGGGTTGACCTTATTTACATATGAACTCTATCCATTTGTTCTCTCCCGCGCGTAGGGCATTTTGCCTTGAAATGCCTACGCTATTTATTAAATATATTATGTGTTGACAATCACACGAGGGGACCTTGTTAATTGTCACAGATGCCTGTAACTATAAGGAATCTAATTATTTTCACTTTCACTCAATCTCCCTGTGTTATTTAATATGTTTATTAGCTGATAAACCTCACCATAATGGGTGCAAGAATATTCAGTGTGTACATGAGTGGTATGGCCAGGCAGTAAGGCGCGCTTTCCGATTAGTTCCGGCCCACAGTGAAAACCATTCATTTACTCCGTGTTACGTCAGGTTTTGGTATGTATTTGCCACTGGAAATTTCACCTTTTGGGGTGTCAGCCCTTCGGTTGTATGATGGCCCTGTAAGGCTATGATGGGCCTAAATCTCCAGAACCTATGGTGAGTGTCTTTTCAATACTTTGTTAAGTTAGTATTTTGTATTTTGCTGCGTTTATTTTAGTGTTGTGCTGAAGTCATGTACTTTTTGGCCGCCATTGCTGCATGGATGTAGAACTACTATTACTAAGTGTGAATTATTATTTTTTTGTATCACCTGTAGACAGGCATTGCACCCAGGGATTCTTTGCCAGGGGTTTTCTTACCATAGAGATTCTTTACCAGAGATCTTCACATTTTTCATGCACCAGCTTCCTGATTCAACCACCTTAATTAACTTTGATTTCTTCAAGATTCTAATAAACCCAACCATTGATTGACTGTAATTCCCATCTCCTGTGTATGATGTGGAATCTTTGTGTCATCGGTTCATTCGCACTCATCCCAATTAACTTTGCGATGAACCCCACCTCCTGCTGTGCTACTACCACAGGCTAGGATTTCACTACAGGAAAATGGCGACGAGGATGGGAATGGGTGCATTCTGATCGCAATCAACTTCAAGTTCATGTGAACCTGTACGCCTTGGAACTGGTTCTCCTCATTATCACCATCTACAATCCCTGGGTGGAGCTGTTCAACTTTTGGCAAAACCTTTGGTGCAGTAGGCAGCTTCGGATGCAGCTGTGCAACTTTTGATGCGACGGTACAATACTGAAGGCATGCGGAGCTGCTACTACGGATCTCCGGGATTACCGTGAAGGCGGATGCTGCTACCGGTGGAAGTGTGCCTTCGAGTTCACATCCTTGCATCAAGAGGCAGAATTGCAGCTGGACTGCTAAATCTTAGATTAATATTGTATCTTGCATCATTGTGTATTCTCTTTGTTGATTAGGAGTCTTCACTGAATCGACAGATTTAGTGTATAAGCCTACGTTTAGCATTTTATGACATATTCCAAGGTTGTTGGAGTTTACATGTGTGTTTAATGACTTAATTGTCATGCTTATTCATATGTTGAAGTGATTGATATTTGGAAGTGATAGCATCAATTTTGGTTGGTTGAGTATGATAGAGATTTCTGCTTATATTGGGCTGGGTAGTTAGCCTACTTGTAGCCTATACTTTTCACCTTCTGGTTGGGTATGGCCAAACAAGTCTGATCAGGCTTAAGGGAAACCCTTGCTAAAGTATTTTCGAATTTAAGGTACCAGCGCGCTCCTAGCGTCAAACTCTCTAAGTTCGGTGGTAGCCCAAAGACGTCCAATGACCCATCCCTTAAGGAATGGCTTACTGATGTAGATTCTTATGCAAGACAGCTTGGTCTGGATGACAAGGAAAGGGTGGCTGTTGCAATGGATCACCTCACAGGTAGTGCCCGTGAGGAAATGTTGTACTGCCCACCCTGCGACAGGGTTGACTTTGAACAATTTAAAGGGCTGCTACTTTCGAGATTCAGGTCGGTGAAAACATTTCAATCCCTGAACCATGCTTTCTATTCCAGACACCAGCTGGAAGGAGAGAGCCTTACTGATTATAACCGCTCTATGTTACGCTGGTGAGATAGGATAGAGTCTGCTGCTAGTGACCTTAAAGAGAAGGCAGCATTGTGTCAATTAAGGCAGGGGGCACTCAAAGAGCAGTTTGTAAGGGATGTGATCTTTGATGACTGATTCTACTGTCCGTAGGGAGCTACGCAGACTTGTGGTTGACTACCCAAAACTGAATTTTTTTGAGATCCGGAATTTGACTCTAAGATTATTTCAGGATGACGATGCATGTCGCCTAGTCACCGGGAAAGATGTTGGTGATCAGGTGTTCTCGGTTGAACAGACTGACCACAGGGTTGATAGGGCGACATGTGGGGACCTAGCCAGTAGGAAAGTATTGGGGGATCTCGTGAATAGTCAGAAGAGCCTAACCTCAGCCACTGACAAATTGATCCAACAGCAGACTGTCATGCGGTAGCAGCAGGCAGTCACCAATGACCGACTTGACAGGTTAGCTGTTCTCATAGAGAAAGGACAGGGCAACTCAAATAGACCTGTCACCAGGTGTTCTTTTTGCAAGAGACCTGGCCATGTAGCTGAAAAGTGCTACAAGAAGAGGAATTTACTAGAGAGAGAAAACGAGGCTAGCACAGAACCCAAGCCTGTCCAGAAAGATAAGGCGGGAAAAGTGGTGCCTCTACCATAGAGGGTAGTATGGTTGGGGGCAGTTCCGAGCCCACCTATCAAACAGATCATACTGAGACTCTAGACTTAGATAGGGTTATCTCCACAGCAGAGAGGAGAAAGCTTATTGGGAAAAGCCCTGTAGCAAGTATATTAGTAGGTGGTGTCCAGGCAGATTGTGTGTTGGACACTGGGGCTGTTACGTCCCTAGTGTCTGCCCAATTTCTAGTGTTAAGTGATAAGGCCGCTAGTAAAGATACCCCGTTTTGCTTGGCTGCAATGTGTTGCGCACTTTGTCCTCTAAGCTGAAAATATTAGCACAGATTCTTAGGAATCCCGAATGGGACCTTGCCTTACAGTGGTTTAAGTCCATAGACGGGGCTAATGTGGGAGTAGCTGAAGAAGAGAAGCTTTGTTCTGAAGTTACTTAGGCAGGGGTTTTTAAGGTTTGGACTCGGGAGTCGGCAACTGTCCCCCCCCCCGAACCGTAAAAGTTGTGCATTGAACATTGAGTGAGTCTCAATCTAGCTTAAAGGATAGTTCATTGCTAGTGCAAGCATGTCCCTTGACTTCACAACCTCCCCCCGTTCAGGTATCTGTGCACAGTACCATTAGAGTAGTGGACGGCATACATCAAACTGACACCAGTCAGATTTCTGTATTTGTGGTAAATGAGAGTTCTGAGCCATTATTTCTTCTTGCTCTCACTAGAGTTGCAGTGGCATTTGAGGTATCGGTGAATGAGGAAATTTTAGTTAATTCCAATTCGAATGATTTTGAAGTGTGTGTTCACCAAGTTGTTGTTGACCACAGCCCTGACGAGGGGCCTGGTGTAAATTTGCATGAAAATAATGATTCCACAGAGAATCCATGTGGCAAACAACGGGAATTATTTACATTCCCTGATGGGTCAATGTACTTGTTACCTCCAGGTCTCAGCCTTAGGAATTTGGAAGCCACAGATGCTGTTTCAGCAGCAAAGTTGATTCAGAAACATGAAGGTGCATTTTCGATGGATCCGTTTGATGTAGGGTACTGTGATCTTATCCGTCATGAAATCAAACTTACAGATGAAAAGGCTGTTAATCTGCTATATCGAAGAATTGTCCCAAGTCAAGCCGCGGAAGTTAAACAGTTATTGCAGGACCTTTTGGATAGGAATATCATTAGGAAGTCCACGAGTCAGTATGCCAGCCCTGTGGTATTGGTGCGGAAGAAAAATGGGCAGTTGCCCTTGTGTAAAGATTACAGGTGCCTAAACGCAAAGAGCACTAAGGATGCGTTTCTGCTCCCCCGGATAGAGGAGACCTTATAGTCATTGGGGGGGTTCCCAGATATTTTCTTCGCTTGACCTGGCACATGGTTACTTTCAAATGGCCTTACACCCAGACTCAATTCCTAAGACTACCTTCCGTGTCACATGGGGACTTTTTGAATTTCTTCGAATGCCGCAAGGACTAACCAACTGTCCAAGCACAGTTCAGCACATAATGGAACTGATCTTCGCTGATATGAACCTGTCAGAAGTTGTTCTATATTTAGATGATTTACTTGTGCTCTCCTTGGACGTTGATGAGCATCTTTACCGGTTAGACAAGGTGTTTGGCAGGCTGGCTTGTAATGGGCTAAAACTGAATGGCTCAAAGTGCCAGTTGTTCAAAAGCTCAGTGACTCAGTTAGGCCATATAGTGAGCGGCAACGGAGTGTCCGTTGATCCCAGCAAGGTAGCGCAAGTGAGAGATTGGCCAATTCCTACTAGTGTGGAACGATTAAGGTCGTTCCTTGGACTTGTGTCCTTCTCTCGGCGCTATGTCAAAAATTTCGCCAAAGTTGCTGCATCTTTGCATGTGCTGACAGGCAAGGCTGCGTTAAAAGCAGGGAAGTCCCGTGTGCCATTCGAATGGACATGGGGGGGATGAGCCATTTAATACACTTGATTTTTAAGCAAGCTCTCTGTGGGGCACCAGTTCTAGCGTATCCGCGCTTTAATCGTGATTTTGTCGTTGAAGTTGATGTCTCACTTAGAGGCCTTGGCGCGTGTCTGTCTCAGCACAATGACAATGGCGAGCTACACCCCTTGGCTTATGCCAGTCGCAGCTTGAGGGAGGCTGAGAGAGGATATTCCGATTTGTCTAAATTCAAGCTGGAATTACTTGCCCTAAAATGGGCTGTGCCAGAGATATTTAGGGAGTATCTGCTGGGTAGGCACACTACAGTGTGGACAGATAACAATCCTCTAGCCCATCTTCAGACTGCGAAACTGGGAAACACAGAACAGCGATGGGTCGCCCAGTTTGCAGCTTTTGACCTCGAATCGCTCCGGACGTTCAAAAAAGTGTGCAGATGCGCTGAGCTGCAACCCATCGGACCAAACAGAACCCGAGGTTATTGAATGCGTGCGATCTGTTACGCAGTGTACTACTTTTCCCCATGACCTATGCCTTACCACAGTGCTTAAGCTTGCCCAGATGGATGAGGAAGGTCCTGTGGAGGACCCTCCCACGATAGCGTCTTCAGTGTTGCCATCCTATTCTCTCTCAGATCTAGCCCTAATCCAAAAAGGCGATGAGGCACTTGGCGAGGAGTAGAGGCTATGGGAACGCAAGTGGGACCCAGGGGAAGGTGGCTTGAATTAAAATAAAAATACAATGGAAGTCAAGAGTTGGTTAAAGCAGTGGCCTCAAATAGTTGGTGTGTTGTACTGGGCAGTAAGTGACCGTGGAACCGGGCAAGTTCTCCAGTTGCTCGTACCAAAGCAACTGCAAGGTGAAATCATTAAGACCGCTCATGACCAGTGGGGCCACCAGGGCGTACAGAGAACTCTTAGTTTGATCAAAGACCGTTGTTTATGGCCCGGAATGAATCTCCATGTAAAGGACCACATTCAAAAGTGTTTCTCTTGCACTGTAGCGAAAGCCCCCACACCTGTAGTCAGGCCTCCAATGGGGCACCTCTTGGCGTTTCACCTTCTCAAGTGTTTGGCAATTGATTTTTTGAAATTAGATCAAGGGCATGGTAAAATCGAAGATGTCTTATTCATGACGGACATTTTCACAAAGTTTGCATTAGCAGTCCCCTGTAAGAATCAGACAGCAGAAGTAGTGGCTCAGGTCTTGCACGATCAGTGGTTCGCGCACTACTGTATACCTTCCCGCAGCCACTCGGATCAGGGCAGGAACTTTGAGAGTCGCCTTGTGCTAGAGTTGTACAGTCTGTACGGAGTACGCAAAACAAGGACCACCCCTTACCATCCACAAGGGAATGGTCAAGTTTTAACCGAACGCTCTGTGGCCTCATCAAATCTGTTGAACTCAAGAATCGTAGAAACTGGCCCAAGCTACTCCCAAATCTAGTTTTCTTTTACAACAGCACCCCTCATAGCCTAACCGGCTATACTCCCTTCACGCTCATGTTCGGCAGGAAACCATCCACCCCCTGGATCACTTACTTGCCAACACAGCAGGCAACTGGAGTGAAAATACCATCAAGCAACAAGCTAAGTTTGTCCAGAAAACCCATGCTATTGCAAAGGAACGACTCACAAAGGCAGCTGAGAGGAATATGCGCCAATATGACAAGCGCGCACGTGCAGAACTACTATCAGTAGGTACCAGAGTACTACTGAAGCAGTGCCAGTTCACAGACTGGCACAAACTCAGTAATCACTTTGACACTGAGCAATTTGTGATTGTTAGGCACAATGCAGATGGGGATTTGTATGCAGTCCGGCGTATTATTGGTGGTAAAGAGAAGTGGCTCAATCGGAAAATGCTCATTGTCGACCCTAGAGGTGAGTTGCCGATTCCCGGGACCCCATTCCGAGATCTTCCCATGCTTGATGAATCTTCTGATAGTGACCTGGACTCGGAAAATTCTGATGATGAGGTGTTGGTGGCTCCACCTTCATTGTTGGAACGACCGACGCCCACGCAGACACATGGTGGGGAGACGCGGGAAAGACATGCAGACTCTGCACCAGAGCCGAGACAGAAGAATCAGCGGGGTCAGTGACTATGACGTCATCCAGGTAGACTACTGCTACTTGCTACTGCAACCCTCTCCTCTCTCCATGAGGCGCTCAAACGTGGCCGGGGCGTTGCAGAGCCAAAAGGGCATTGTCTTCAATTGGTAAAGACCGCTCTGAATCCCAAAGGCTGTAAGAGGTTGGCCAAGCGTGAGTGCTACCCCCACTGAGGTGAGCGGACCCCCAGTTCAGTAAACTCCGAAGGTTGTCAGGCACCTCTTCAGCAATCCCCGGCCGGCCATCCCCATCCGGGGCGGCCGGCCCTCACTTGTTCCTCGGGCGGGGCCCCCTGTCTTGTTGTCGAGCACCAGTCGGCTCCCTGTTCGGCCTTGAGCAATCCCTCCTTATGTGGCAAAACTCGTGACAGCCATAGCACTTCATTTTAGTACCGGCCCCCTCCTCCAAGCAGGGGCCGGGTCCAGTCTCTCCTCATCAGGGGCAGGCGCAGGAGGCTCCACGGTCTGCAGGTACCTGATTCCAAGCTTCACCTTCTTGTGCTGAGCCTCTGACTCCGGTGCCAAATCCCCCAGAGCCTCCTGGGCTGCGCCCTTCAAATGGGAAACTAGGAACACTGCCTTTTCAGCGTCGCTCCAGTGTTTTATGATTGCAACACTCTCGAAATGAACCAGGTAATCAGCCAAAGACGAACTTCCGTCGAATATGTCGGGCAACATCGTAGGTCGTCGACTCGCCGTCGTGGGTTGCTTTAGGGCATTAGGCCCGGAACACCAGTAGCCGGGTCCTGCACTTGGGTGGCCGGCTCGAGCAGCACTCTTTCATGTGTCTCCCCAGTCGGGAGTCAAGCCCCCATTCCCCTCTTGTCGCAGCAGCAGGTTTGGCTTTATTCCAATCGCGAATGTGTGGGTCGCCCACACCATCGCCCAACAGGCCTCATCTCAGGTATCTGCGCATAAGCTCGCACGTGGTCCGACATGGACTCACTTGTGACAAATTGGCAGGGATGGGTTGATTGCATCCCAAGTGCCCGCCCAGGGGCTCGCAAGAGATCCCACATGGACCCACTAATAGCACACTGATACGGATGAGTCAACGGCACTTCGAGTACCCGTGCATGGGCCGGCGAGGAATCTGACACAGACCCGCTCGCAGCCCGCTGACATGGATGAGTCAACGTCACTCCGAGTACCCGCGCATGGGCCGATGAAGGATCCGACACGGACCTACTCGCAGCCCACTGATACGGATGGGTTGACGGCGCCTCACATTTTCGCGTGTGGGCTCGTGAGGAATCCGGCGTGGACACACCCGCAATCTGTACGTGTATCAGCGCAGTCCCCCCCTAATCCCAAATATTGTGAATCAGTTACGAACCTGCCGGGCCTGGGCACCAGGCCCTCGCATACTAGCCACAGTATATGGGATGGTACTGTACATGTCAGCCCCGCGCAGGGTTCCTCCGCCACCACTTGCTGCGACACGGTCTGTTCAGTTACCGTACGGTGCACACCATTTCCCATGCCGCCATCTGCAGCAAGGTGGCCCCTGGGAGTCCCTACTAACCTGCACTTAAGCCCACTGTGTTCCTTGTTATCAGGCCCCAAGTAAAGCCTCACCCCGACACTTCTAGCAACACGGTCCGTCCAGACACCGCACGGTGCAAGCCAGTTTCTGTGCCACCGACTGTGGCGAGGTGGCCCCCGAGGGTCCTTACAAATTCTAATCTAGGTCTACCCTGGCCCATTTAGTTGGGTTATGCGTAATCGCCGCCGTCGGGGCCCGAGAAGGGCCTCCCTCCCCCGGCACTTCCAACTGCATGGCCTGGTCAGACACCGTGCAGCGCCGACCACTTCTGAGGCCAATTTCCATGGCGTTAGGGCCCCCTCACAAAAGCTAGGAATTTCACGAGCCTGCTTACAACTTTGTCTTTCCTCCATCAAGAAGGATTAATTCCTCCAGCATCGTGCTGTCGTCCTGAGGTACTTTTTTTGTTTCAAAAAGAGACCCGAGCTCCCACTCTCTGTATCACACATATCCATAATGACCGGAGGCCTAAAGCCAAGGAGAACAAATTACCCTCACCTTCGCTTGAGACGTGCCCCTCTGCCACCAGTGTAAAGTCGCCACTTTTTTTTAGTGAGTTTTGCACACGTATGAAAGAGGGGCACAAACGCTTGTCTTCCGGTCCAGTCGCTTCTGGCCTTTATTACTCCTCAAAACCGGCGAACACACACGGGGTTTGTAGAATACAAAAGTACAAGCAAGTCTGGATCTCCTCTCACATTAGCACTGGATCGAATCACACCAGAATCATGTCTGCCAGAACTGGCGCAAAAGAATCCTGAGGTAACAGAATATCCCCAAAATGCTACTGCGCTGGCGCCGCGCGCAGGGGTGGGCCCAAAGCTAACCGGCAGGGACCAGCACGGTCCCTTAGAGCCACACTAGCGCCCCCACTGGCCTGTTAGCGCCGTCACTACAAGTAGTTCGTGCACATTTGCTATTGGCTGATGGATCTTCAGAAGTGCAAGCAACTCGGTCGGACTCAGAGGAAAATTTGCATATTGGATATGGCTTACTTAGCTGCATTTATTCGACCCAAAAAGGACAAAGTTATCAACAATTGTTGAGTTTCCTAGAATAACTAAACTTCAAAAGAGGTTTACAAAATCTGACTGGGAGTAGTCAATAAACTGGAAAAGTCACGTATAACAGTGTGCATATTATATATAACGGGTTTTGCCCTTACCCAACGTATATTAATAAGCACTGTATGCGCTGCTTCATTTGACTCGG
>NW_019091495.1:802064-838913 GCF_001949145.1 Acanthaster planci
TACTCGTATTGCGCGCTTTGTACTCGGATTGTTTCATGCATGAATGCGTCGTCTCGGTTCCTCTATAGGTCAAAAGAAAATGGATATCTCGGAGACTAGCTTGAAATTTTTATGAATGAATATAAAGTCATGGATGATTTAGCAATTATGATCGTGAGTGGAGATGTGTTGTCACATACGGGGGATGGTTTGTCAGCAGGGCCTCAGTCTCAGGTAAAATTGTCAGGTTGACAAGTGGCAAAGTCGGTAGTGCAGGCTAAGGGTGCACACTTAACAGGGCTGTTTTGTTTTGTTTTGTTGAGCTGCATTCATGCACAATAATAACGAACATCATGTACATGTAGGTAGATAGGCTATGCACGACATGTCTGGTCATGATCCGATGCAACTCTTCTATTTATGCTCAGCGCAATCTTGACTCTTTGAAGCATGGAGGAATTTTTTGCGCGTTATGAAAAACTCTATAAAATAATTCATAGCTTAATTGCCAGGGTCAGTTGGTAGGTCCGAGTCACAGGCTACAACTGTTAAATTTAGCATCTCCTCGACGCAGAGTACATCTCGCAACATGCAGGAAAGCAAACTCCTTCGTGCTTTGAATAAAGTCCACTCAATGGGAAATCTGCTCCACAAAGAGAACAGTTGTAGATTTGTGCAAATGTAAAGATTGCACTGAACATATTTGCATGGATTCAAGGCTTTATTAATCAAGTGCGGAGGTAAACTTAAATCAAGTCAGTAATTGGCTGGGTGTAGTCCAACCTCCTCGTGTAATACGTAAGCTTGGTCAAGTAGAGCAAGTTCAGTCTATGTTTCTTAGCAGTCATCGGTAGAGTCAGTGGGACCAGTCTCAACATAAGGCCATCTGCAATAAATATAAAACCAACACCTTAACAGCTTTGAAGAAATCATGCTCCACTTTGTCTCCTTGCCAACCTCGATCTCCACAATTCTAAATTACCACAAATCGTATATCATTATCCTTATTTTCATAAATGTAAACTTTTGATCTTTTTGAAAATCATCAGCCTCGATCTCTAGGATCAGCTTAATAGTCTTACTACTACAATTACGACAAAACTTTATCATCGGCAGGCTTTTACAACACTTAAGGTAATTTGCTGCACAACTGTCTTGGGAGTTGAACTGTTGCCATGAAGTCGTTAATAGGCCATAGTTTGCCTAATTCTCACGGAAACAGATTTTTCCGTCCTTTTCCAAAGTGGTCAAAAACAGATCCACAACAAAGCTAAATCTGCTGGCTCAGATTTCTGATGCTAGGGAGTCAAAACCGGTGTTTCATCACACAGTCACTCTCCCAACCTCTGTCTTTCTCCAGCAAGTCCAAAATGACTTCTGACTCTCTATCTCTCTCTCACATAAGAAAAATCCAACATGCACCAGAAGATTCTAATTGTGTCCGATTGTACAATGCCACCTATTTTTCATCAACTGGCGTAATTTGATTCAAAATAATACGATGGGTGCTTTAACAATTACAAAGGCCTGAAGAAAATACCGTTGCGTAAGACGGGAAGGCGTTTTCCCACTTCGCCAACGCCTTCTCTGAATGGCAGAATTACGTCTACGCGGGAATGACAGACAAATGACTGGCTAAAACTTTTCAATTTTGGACGATTCCATTACCTTCGGGGTAGATTGATATATACTCAGAATAAAAACAATCAACGGAACACAGTAAAAACATGATCAAAAAAACACAACATTCAACTCATGCACTGGTTTAACTGTAACAGCGGGCACAGGAGTTCTGGGCCGACGTGCACCGTAACCCGGTAGTGAACAGCCCCTGAGGAAGGGCAAAATCGGTGTGGCATGCTGGATGGATCGCCGGCAACAGTGAATGGGCTTCGCACAAATTGTAAAATGACACAGCGTATGGACGACAAACATGATGGACTTACGGCTTGATTTCAAGTCTAGTGTCGAGGCGGAACTCGATTTAGGTTGGATGATGATACTAACTGTTCGGTTCATGAGACTTGCGTACGAGGTTTTTTCCTCCTCCTTTTTTCTCTAAAAAAAGATACACGCACACGTGCTTGTAGGAACATATCGCCGCTGAAATGACACTGAAATAGACCGGCCTCCTCATTATAATAGCGTTTCCAGCTTTTAGATGTACACGGGACATAAGACCATCTCGTTTGTCTGGTTCCCAGATGTAAATGCACAATACGAAAATGACCTTATCTTAAAAAGAGTGCCCGACTCATTGTATGTGGGCCTAAAAGGGACTCCTTTACTGTACATATTACTCAACCGTATCCCATCTAAAACACGTTAATTTGATTACGCAGAAGCAGGATTCTAGGCGATCAAGGAAGTTTGACAGCTTTTGAACATCGTATTATACCAAATAATTTTTTTATTAAAGCCTTAGTTATCTGTATTTTTAATACAAATATCTCTATGCCGGAGTACAGTCAAAGTTGCACGCCATACTCGTTTGTTTTTTTCAACAGACCACGTCAATGTCCGTGTGTACGTCGTCCATGGTGGTGCTTTCAGCACGTATGAAGCCATGTGGGAAGGTGTGCCTATGGTGGGTATACCGCTTTGGGAGGACCAGATGGATAACATGGTCCGCGTAGAGGCACAAGGCGCTGGTCTCAAGTTGGACATCAGTGGTCTCAAATCGGAGACTTTGAGCCGGGCCATTTGCAGAGTCATGACCGAGCCTGGGTAAGATTACAGCTAGGACTCTACCTTCCCAGGTGATAAACCGGCCGGGAAGTTCACAAAAACACTTTGGTATGCACGGTTCGTGAATAGTCACCGGGATGATTCGCTGCTCTGCCCTTTCGTCACTAGGAGAAGTGTAAAGCTATCCCTAATTCTTTCAGTTTAATGAGCTTCACAATTAACGAGCATTGTTTCCTGATTTACACGACGATGTAATGAAGCTGTGCACATTCGGCTGAAATTAATTGATTGCAAGAACCAGTGCCATGTAACGCAGTTCACTTAACTCCAAAAAGATTTCAGTTTCCGCATATTAAAGAAAAGTTCATAGCAAAACAAGATTCTAAGAAAATTCATCACAATGATATCTCCGTTAATTTTTGGTGACGACATAAAACCCGTCCATTCTGACTTCCGGCAGCTATGAGAGGGCAGGGGTCTAATAGGTACCAAAATGGCGCTTTTGTTATGTGTTGACAGTAACTCTCCATTTACAGTTTCGTCAACGCACTAAGTGGATATTTTGTACGATGAAAATGATGCAGCATATTGATTTATTTTCAGATTCCGCGAAAATGCACAGCGTGTCTCTAAGATCCTGCGCGACCTTCAGAATGCTGACAGACCGGCAGACAACGTGGCTCGCTGGATCCTTCACGTCACACGGTTTGGCGGCGACCATTTACGACCAGCAGTCATGGATCTCAATTACGTTCAGAGGAATCTCCTAGATGTTTACCTTTTCATTGGTCTAGGTCTGGCCTCAGTTATCATGATCAACGCGTCTGTTTGCTATTTTTGTTGTCGGAGCCTGTGTCGTATTGGCAGAGGCGACCATTTTAAGAAGGAGTGAGATATAAGATTAATTCATCAAGTTCTAAGATCTGATAGAATTTGATAATTAGCTCTGAAAGGTTTATCCCAGAGGCAATGATATTCCATAAATCATCCCTAAACGCAGAGGGTTGTCATCAAACAGACTTTCAGGAATTCTTTTTGAATAATAACATCAAATGTAAATTAAAGTAAGTGCAATTTTGGAACTGGAATTTTCTGGATTTTTTTCTGATTATTCTCGTGTGAGTTTGCCGCTCCAAAACTCGCAAAAATAACTATCTTGCTCCACGAATATTTTTGGAATGCATTAACTACCCCAAGATTGAATACTATAAATTATTCTGCATTGTATTGCAACATCAAACAAATAAGCAGCAACCGTTTGTAATGTTACCAAACATCTAATATCAATTATTTTAGATTTTTTTACATTTTAATTAAACACAACAGCTTGAATTGTGTTATTTGAAACTTATGTAAATTTCATTTTGAAATGAAATCACTGATCAAAGATGCAGGAGCATGAGTCAATATTTAGACTTAGAGTTAATAGTAATAGTGAGTGGTAGAGCTGATACAGCGTGTGAAGGTACTGAACTTGAAAGATACACCGTGTTGCGTTCATATTCATTTTACCATCAATAATCAGAGAAGTAAGTGATTACGATAAAATTCTAAAACGCACGCAAAATGGCAAAGAGTGTGAGTCTAATTTACGTTTGGGCTCCGTGCACACGGACATGACTCCAAAAGGCTAGTCTGATCACCTGGTTGTCGCTCCAAAATTCTTTGGAGTTCGATCAACAAGTTAGAGACGGTGAGCAGTCTACGTGCGTCCCGTAATACATGTGTCTCGAAAAATACTTACCTTAAAAACCCTTCAAATACAAATAATTAGAAACAAGTGGAATTTATTTGTTAGAATTGTCACAGACAGAAGGCGCTAGTCACTGGACTCGGGGCAAAGTTATAGATGGCGCTCTGCCCAGCAACAAGGGGCAGGCGTTATGCACATAATAAGCTGCGTGTTAAGCAAGCGCGGCGCATAGGCTCCGCCATGTGCATAAGCCCCGTAGACTTGCTCAAGTCCCTGATCCGGCACTGGATGCTCACAGTTAATTGTGGTTTTCGCTGCTCTGGGCGAAATTCAGTCACGTGTAATCACACAGTCTCCCCGTCAATATTGGAGGAGTGTTGATGAATAAACCAGCCACGTTGATTGTTGTGTATAAGTTAGGCGTCTAGGCGAAGTTTATTTCGAATCATTGCTGTCCGGGTAAGTCACTGAGCTTTGGCCAACCAGATCATCGCACTTTCTTGGGGGACGGTATACTTCGATCCCAACGGACTCGTCCCTAGCCGCTCAGGGACTTTCCGGTACGTACCTTCTGACCGTCACTCCTCAAAGAGAAGGGCGCCTTCACCCAAGGGCCTGACGTCACAGTTATGGCTACAAGTTTTTATGCACTATGTCACCTTTGTAAGGCTATCAAGTTTTAGGATTAATTTTATTCTGTTTTCATGCACACACTGGTTTTCCAGGGAAACACTGACTATTTTTAATACATTCATCATGCTGGTAAGAAGTCACTTTCAGGTTTAATTTCATACAGGATGTTAGAGTAACGCATTTTCTAGAACCCAGAATGTACGATATTGTAACGTGGGAGGGGGTCCGTATAGTCAGAGAATGATGAGAGCCTGGCGTACATACCTACCGTATACTCCCGACTGTCTTGCCTGCTGTCTCTAGTATCAGTCACAGTCAGCCGATGGGAGAAGGGCGGGGACGAGCGAGGGAGAGGGGGAGAAATTCAAAGTGCAAAACAACTTTCCTAATTATGCGGGGTCAAAGGGTCGGGGGGAGGGGTTGAGCTGAGGCAGTCCAGGGTCACCAGGAAGGTTTCACCACAAAAGAAAGAAGACACAGCCAATTTAATAAAAATGCGCAAGTGCACGCATGAATGAATGACGGACCATGAAGAGAAGTGTCTGAGGAAACAGCTTCTCAAAATTATCTCATTTATTTCGGAAATCACTTGGGTGTCTCTAACACATATACGTCAAAGGAATTACACGGCACTTCTTTGCCGACTTAAATCTTTCACGGCGCTTGTAAGCTCAATTAATCTTCACGGCACTTCTTCGCCGACTTCATGCGCAGCGCTGCTCAGCCTTGCACACAGGCACTTGCGAGCCGTTCCTTCTGCACGCGGGACTTGTTCGTGAGAACCGAGCCAACCGAATGCACACGCGTTCTATCGATTTCTGGCAGTGTAGAACGAAGCCACATACATCGCGCACTACACAATTAGCCTTATATATGTACGTGGCTTATATGCAGATGTGTCACTCGCACTGATCAGGTGTTGCCATTTACCCACGTACAGTACAGTATCGCACAAACCATTAACACACTTGAGCATAATGCAATGCCTGCATACGCACACTTTTGCCGTGAACCAGTTGGTTATGTAAACCATTGTTAGCAGGATCTGTAAAGAAAAAAATCCTCTTAATGAAATTAGTCATCACTGAAAGATAAATACATGCTTTCAAGACTTACTACAATTTGGGATGTGTCTTAGTGTCCCTAAAAAGTCGGTAAGAGCTACCACGGCTAAAAAAGAACTGTCAAGAATGTGTTCCTACTGAAGAGCAATTTCTACAGTATGAGTCATTTGACTAATTTCTGGAATTACTTCGAAGGCAGAGTGATTTTTGTCACACTATGAAATATGTATTAGACCAGTCTTCAACATTCAAGACTGGTCACTTTGGTCAGGAGATTGAACTCTGACGTCCCTAGCCGCAATCGATGCGGCAAGCGACGTACTTCATACTTACTCCACTTTATTTCCACACCAGGGTGGAGGAGAGTCCTTAAAAAGCAGTGCTTGTCGAGTAGGGACCCCCACCTACGTAACAACACATAACATTGTTGACCGCTGTGGTGTGGGATATGACGTTGTGAACATCTGGGGGACGCATAGCGCCCCGAGGCGAAGCCGATTGTTTTGTCATACCTCTGGAATTTATCCAAAGAAACAAGCTGAACAATTTCAGAAGATAACGGGCCTACTGCGTGAAACTGTACAGTTAACGTAGGTAAACGATATTCTTTGCAAATGCGCTGTCCCCTCCCTTTCGTTTATCCGTAAACGATTATGGTTGCGCTACACCAAATACCCGCCCATAGAAAACAGTGCAAAATCGGACGGAAATAGCGCCACCTATTGACCCTCGTGAAGAGGTTGGCCTCTGTGTTTTACCGGAAATTCAAGACTATGGCCAGAAGATTACTTTTTGTTTCAATTTCATGGGGGTTAGCCACGAAAGCCTTTTTTATACGCCTTCAATTAAGATACCCCCAAACAGCAGTAAACTAAGTGCTCATTTCTGAATGTCACCGCCCGCCTCTATTCAAAATAGGCCCACCATTTGGGGCTTTTTGTGAAAGAAATACCCCGAACTGGAAACTATCAGTCCCAAATTCGGGATTTATAGAAATATTTCTACGATTTCTCCTGATCATGGCATGTCTTATCGTAAAAATCCTTGGGATCACACAATATTAATGAGCTCGCGTGAAGAAATACAACCATTTGGTGGAAGCACCGTAATGTGAAACTAGTGTGGGTACCAGTGAGTACATTTATATTGTCTGTTTAGTGGTCCCTGCATTACCTTATACACTGCGGGGACGGGAACGTCTGTTATACGAGCGCAATCGTTGATCGAATTCCCTGGTAGCCTATGAACAAAACGTATACCACGCAAAACTGACTAAAGAATTATGGAAGGGCTGCGTGGCACCGTTATCAGAATATCTACAAGAATATAACATCAAGCGTGAGAAAACCTTACTTGATAAATCAGGTAGCCAGCCAAAACTCCATGTGATGTATATTGTTTTGGGATTGTATTTAGCTGTTTTTTGGTCAGCAAAATCAGATAGAGTTTGAGCTGGTGACCTTTTTTAATAAGCAAAAATTTTTCCCACTTAATCAAATTTTGTGCTTAAGTAGCTCTATGACATGCTGGTAAATGCCAGGCTTATCAAGAAGGTTGAGAGGTTCATATTTTGACCTTCAGCACAGTCATTTCAATTGGATTACAAATGGGCCAACGAAGTTTATGTTCAGAATAGGGCAAGGCGCTGTTCACGGAAAATTATCGTAAGGGTACACACCAGAGCACCCCCGCCTCTTCATTGTTGGCAAGCGTACATGTATGTCGTGGGATATCTATTGATTAATCCAACTTATAATTTATATATGCCCTAACAATGTTTCTGTGTAAAAAAAAAAGCAAAGTGGCTGAAGACGCACCAAATGAGTAATTCAGATGTTGCAGGGCAAAGGGCATTTTGGACATAACATCCTCCTGTCACCCACACTGGCCTTGGTTTCACTCGATGGGAGTAGCTGAAGATCGTCCCTCTTGAACCTCGTCATGCGACCAGGCAGGAGAACGGCATGGGTCTCTGCATATTTGGCGATGAAATTCTTGATACGCATCCGGTCGCATCCGGCCGTAAGGGCCCATGCTTCTGGCATGGGCCCTCAGGAGGCATCCCCTTTCCCTGTAGTGTTTCTGCAGTGCTGATAACTTCTTAAGACTCATGCAGGAAAGTGAATGTTTAAAAATAAAAGAGAAAAAAGGGGGAAATTTGCCACGTTCCCTTCCAGAGAATTGATGTTAAGAAACAAGCAACTAATTCAGCTGCCTAGATCTGAAGCCGTATTTTCCATATTTCAATAAAGTGGGGATGATTCAGGGCTTGTTTCTTGAAGTACGTTAATAATCGATCGATGATATTAAATCAAGAGCCAAGAAAAGGAAGTATGATAATTACAACATTAAAGCAATGCCTACACTGTATTTATATTCTACTACTGTCAAACAAAATCAGATTCTTACTCGTGTAGAAATAAGAATGTCTTCTTGCAGACTGGTTAGCCATGGTGCAAAAAAGATAACCTTTGGCATTTCATCTCTTCGGCTCTTTCTTCCGTGATGAAACTGTTTGCTCGTTCATTGTGTTGAAGCAACGAATCTGCGCCAGGAGAAACATGTTTTTCTCCCCTAGGAATAAAAACAAATGCACAGAAATTATAACATATTTTCAACGACAGTTTTGGTAAGCCTTCAGAAACCTTGACAACATGCTTGCAGGTATTCTTGCAAGATTATAAGGATGTAGGCCTGTAGCTTAAAATGATGGTCAATCTAGTGTTATAAAGAGGTTTAAAGAGCAAAACGATTCGATTCCAACAGCAATTACCAATAACTCACCCTAGTATTTTGGCAATAAAAAATGGCATGGCATTACAATTATTATCGGGAAAGGTGGCTGGGCACTACCCCCAGGAACGATCATAATAAAGTTTTAGTCGTCGGCTTGACCAGTTGAAGGAGGGTTCAATCATACATCTTATGACACTCTATTTCTGTGTTTGATTGCAATTTACAAACACTTCAAATGCTTTATTACGGCTCTGGATAGATTAAAAAAATTGCTCACCTCTCGTCAATTCCATCATTTTGCACAGAGAACTGACGAAGCCATCAATTGTGTAGCGCGACGAACAGGAACCGCCGTACAAATGTTAGCAGTTAAAATGCCTGGCCTTCACCCATTGACTTTCCAGCTCACGAGCATCATCATTTATGCCCTCCTCGTCATGCTCGTCGGCTTGGGTAGCGTTCTCGACTTCTACCAGAGGTCTAGCGCGATCTTCTGGAAAAAGTTGCTCGTCTCCTTCGGCTTAAGTCATGGCAGGGTCGGTGTCCACAGATGACTCTGTCTCTTGATCAGAATCTGAAGATTCACTGTCAGAGTCACTGGACATGTTGGAGCGGTACCGGAATTGACGAAGTACTCCTCCACTAATACTATCGCATCATCTTGCGACTCATTCAGCGCCTTCGCGAGACATTGGTCCTTTGAAGACATTCTCAGAAGAATCTAACAAATTTAAGAAACCACCGTGCCGAGAAAATGGAAAATTTGGGGATATTGTTGCAATGAAAAAAGTAAACAACAATCAGCCTCAGTCAACGGAGCGCATTGCATTGTGACGTGGCATGAAAGAACATGGCGTTCGTTATACTGCGCTTGCGCAGAAACTGCTGTATATCGGTAAGGCCAATTAGAGCGCCCGATTCCGGTCACAATGAGTTAAAAATTGTCACGGCTTATCAACAGCGGGCAAGTTGTTTACGACTTATTTTAACCAACCTCTAGTTTATATGCGACCCACGACCTTTCATATGCTCACATTAGGAAAGACGAGACCTGGCCCTTTTGGTTGATACCAAATTCTCACGGAGGGGTGTTTTATACTTAACTGCGACACGGTGAAAAAAGAGGGAAAATCCGGAGAGATGACGACTGAAAGAACAAAGACGACAGCAACACAAGGACAAACACCAATCCAAATTATTGTGTTTTTTTATCATCTTTGTTCATCAATTTACATGTTTTAGACATCAAACCTGGAAATACAGTTAATATGGAAGGTAATGAAGTCCCCCCCCCATTCATTTTTTCGTAAACATTTTCACCGTCAGCACATGAAATGGCCCATTACACGTTTCTCAATTGCGCGACTTAATTTTTTTAATAAACCTTTTTGCAGAGCGGGTCACATTATATACCATGTCAATGTGCATCAAGAATGTGATGTAGTGGCCTGTGGTTACGTCAGCGCCCCGATGGGGTGAGAGCTAATTAATCATGCATGCCTTGCGCGGACAGAGCCTCAACATCCACTGCAACAAATAGTCTCTCGGATTCCATATTTTATTACTTCTTTATTAATCCTTGGTTTTAAATTACATGTACTAATTTATAAACACTATTTCATTGATAATCCTGATTCCAGTGCATGCAGTGGTTGAGAGTAATTAGGGGCGTTCTTTTAAGAATGGCGGAGCAATATATCATTTACTCACGGCTTTGTGGCTGTGGGCGCGCGTTGGCTGTTCTCGAACTGTCTAGAGTGCGGTCTTTTATCGCAACTGCGAGCTGAGTAACGCCCAGGTAAGAAAGTTGCCCCCCCAATTCCTTGCTTTCAATACCCTTTTTAGGTTACGTGCCCTCACTACATTGGTATCATCGTGACCAGTGATCGCCAAAGAGAATATTAGTTAGTGTTATACTCGAGGCATATGCTATTTTAAGTCATTTTGGGGAGTGTTTTCTTAATCCTATTCGTGGGATTCCTTCACAATAAATTTCTATGCCTCACACGTTACGTATAAACAAGACATGTCACGTTGCATATACTGTGCATGGTAGACCTCGTATGTAAAGTCGCGCTGTTTATTACAGTACAGCGCATACATGGGACTGGGCTTTGCATCAGTGGGGCATGACAACATTTTCCTTGGTTAAACCTTTATGTCAAGAGTGGGCTTTCTATAATTATACAATGTACGTTCCCATACAACTGCATGTACATAATGCTGATGGATATTGTTATTGGTGTAGTTTATGTATCTGTACTTGAATGTGTACTGTACAGTGTTTTGACAGCAGCTCGAGACTTGGAGGGGGGCTTAATTGCCTATATGCTCAGGCCAACACCAGCAACCTTAGCTCGAACTCATCGCTGTCTGAGCTACCACACTGGGGTAATTTATCAAAGTGCACGTTACATTTCAATTACATGTTTTGCAGACCGGCTACTTTTGTAACTTTGAAAATAATAGCTATTGTATGTCAAAATTGTATTTTGTATGCAGCATTTCTTTAATTTAAATAATTACATAATTGTTTTACGTACAGAATTTATTTTGAGGTGCAAACTCAAGTGCTCAAATGAGACTGATGAGTCATTTAGAATAAATACTTGATATCCGGTGTCCGACTCATCCTTGGGGGAGTATTCTTGGTGCCTCATCATCCAATACTGGAGGATGGACCTACCACCCCACCACCAGGGGCGGCCTAGAAATCCATGTCCAGTCACAGAATGTTTTGCAGCGATCAAGACTTCTGAATCCGAGGTAGGTGTATATTGTATGTAATTGTATTTGAACTGTTAAAAAACAAATGGATTAGAGAATCCTCTTACCAACGGATAAATAAACATTTGGAATGACCCTATAATCTTCAAGATTTTTTTTTTTGCGTTGGGGAGATGTTAATTTATATAACGGGTTTTGCCATTACCAGACGTATATTAATAAACATTGTATGCTCAGTGCTTGACCGAGAGCTTGCGAGAAAACCTCACAAGCTTACTTGGGTGGAACTCGAACCCACGACCTCCTGCTTAAGACATCTCCACTAGTAAGCAGAAGGTCATGGGTTCGAGTCCCACCCGAGTAAGCTTGTGGGGATTTTTTCCTCCAGCTCTCGGACAAGCACCGAGTATATAGTGCTTTTTAATATACGTTGGTATAAGGGGCAAAACCCGTTATATAAATGAAGCTATAATCAATGAATACGGTAATTTGCCGTGTCTAATGTCTACATCAAATTAATTAGTATGACGTGAGTTTATCTGGGACCAGTGCAGAGAGCCTAACAAGCCAGCGCCTGAGCCCAGGATTTGCAGGATAATCCAGAGCACCGATATTGGGGACAAGCCCATAAGACCACCACACGGCGAAGGCGACCTGGAACATACCATTGTGGGGAGAGTCACTAAGATTACTGAGGCCACGTCCAGAGTGCTGTATTAGAAGGACCAGAAAATCATGAAAGATTGTTGCTGGATTTAGAAGTACTTAAGGAAACGTAGGAAGACTGCTTATTTGTTACCTCATGGAGGAATGACACAGAAGGAGTTGTAACTCATGCACTTCAAAGCGTCCAATGATGGTCGCCGCCGAGTCTGACGAATAATAGAAAACATTCCAAAAATGCCTTATTGCTGCCTGCATCTTAGCCGGACAAGCGGGACCAGTAATATCCTGGCAATACTTGTAGTTTTTTGCTTGCAATTAAATACAAACTGTCGATGTGACCAGGAAATAGAGAGAGAAAAATTCCTGATATTAGACCTTCTTTTGCCATCATAAATAAACTTTTCAAATTTTGACACACTGTTTCATTATCCATGCAAAGTTTGTAATTCTAGTCTCCTCCGTCCAATATACATCAGTGTCAAAGACTTGGAACGAATTTCGCTAAGACTGGCCAACAAAATGTTCACTACTTCTGGAAAGCTTAGTTCATTAGCAACAAAATGCGCTATTTCATCACAAGGAGTGATCGTGAAATCTCATAAAATACACCTTTGTACAAATGCCATAATAAAAATGATTCAAACAAAACACCAAATCTTACAAACAGCTTGGCTATTTATTCCTAAACCAAGTCCAGAAGAAAGCGTTCGATAAGGGCAACATCTGCACGTAAACACTTCGGGTATACAGCCTAATAAAAGCAACTGCGCAAACACTACATTTGATGATGTTGTCGGTTCATATCAAGCACCAACGATGGTATGAATATTCAACTTCCTATACTGCAGTACACAACGTTTTAGGGATGCAGATTACCAACGAAAAATTGCGGCGACGATCATGGGGTACAAAGGGAGCTTATGGTTGCAAAACAGGTGGTCGGTAGCAGGCGAGCGCTGCGCTCTGGCTATGGACATACCGGGCATGCCAGAAAGTGGTAATCGGCCAGATGTTGTAGTCTGGACAGTTCAAACTCTTTCTGTGTCCTTGCTCCATGGTTACCTTATCACGCCTTCCCAGGTGATTTGAAGGCATTCAGTTAATTATATAGTTCTAAAGTGTTCCTGTAGAAGTTTAAAGAGTTTTGAGTTTATATTCAAAGCATTGCATAAGCTTAAGTTCGAAGTGTTTAGGATTGTTTAACGTGTTTTAGCAACCTGTTGAGGACCAAAACGATGCGCCTTGTAGGCGTGCACAAACTGTATTGCATATTCGATTTTGTTTAAACGGTCATGGGACTGACAAACTTAAGGCGCGGCTGTGTGGCACAATAGCAGTCTGCGTGTTAATTCGGAGCCGTCGTAGTTAGTTCCATGGCTTATACCCTGACGCCGGCCGGGGCCCGCCGCCGTGCGCTTTGGCCGGGCGCCAGGCTGGCGGCCCACGAAATACATAAGTGCGATCGCACCAAGCGGGTCAGTTCCTTTGCAGTCAGTCCCATGTGCCATAGCAGTTCCAGCGCCGTCCCGGTTAGTTCATTGCCGTGCAATTCTCTTTACTGCTCCCACCGGGGAGAACTACTTGTCTGTACCCGTAAGAAAGCAACTCAACAGGGGACCTTTAGACTTTATATAAATCATCTGGGGACGAGTTCATACGGGGAAACCCCATCCACAGGGCGATAGTCTTACGGGGAATTTGGTAAATCTAAAACAAGTTGTGCCCGTAGCTTACACCTGTGTGGAGATTGCCGAGGCTTGTGGAGGTCGCATCTTTAGTAGTGCCTGGAGAAGTGTGAGCAATCATTAAACCAACAAGCAGACGTGTCCGTTTGTGTCTGTTGTGCACCCAGTGTCCCACCCTGTCTCTTACCCCAGTGTGCGTCTGTGCTTACTTTTAGGAATAAAGGATATGAAAATAATTGTGATCAAACCTAGATATTTGAACCCCCAAAGTTGACGTGTAAATAAAATTCTGTATAATTAAGACAGTTACATTTGGACTCCTCCTTTGCCTTGGCGTCATTAAACTAATAATTTAAGCGGACCTCCTTAATAGATGGCCTGTCATTACAGAAAGTGGCGTCGTAGACAGGATGCCTTGGACAATTTAAGATGGGTTGCTCTCAAAAAATCTGATTTTTGTTATTCCCCGAATGCCTGCCTTATGGTGTTGCTGATTTGAGCGCAAGGTGGCAAGGCCTGTTTGCTGTCTTTTTGAAGCATCGGCCAAATTCTGGTGTGCTGATGGTGAGACATTCTTGCTTTTTGAAATCACTCGAGGAGGACCGAATGTGTTTTCTCCCTGACTTGTGGACTTGTATGATACATCATGGTAGTCTTTCCATGATGTGTTGATAAATTTGTATGTCAGTGCTGCACTGGTACTTTTTTAAGTGTCTGCAAATTTATGCACTGTCGTGTAGTTGAAGTAAACCCAAGTGGTATTTATCATTGCAGATCTCTGTTTTTGTGTACAGTACTCGTGCATCTGATACATAGTTTTGTAACGAGGGTAACTGGGCTGGGCTTGTCTGTCTCATAGTTTTATGTGGATTCATCACTTTTTTCTGCTGTATTTGTATTGAAGAGGGAAAAAGTTTTTATATTAAGGTTTTTCTTTGTCAAACAGCATTTTATGCCAACACTGTTGGCATTTTGTGTGTGTTTAATCCACGTACATTTACATGCTTCCAACCAGTATTAAAAGGGTTTGTGTCTTTATATTCCCTGATTCGTTCCAGTGGAGCTTTTATTGACTGACAGGTCTAATGCTCTAGTAAAATCCCTTTTTTACATACGAGACAGTCTGTTGGGCGATTTTTCTATGTGGTCTTCATGTGTGAGAAACCCTTTAACATTGGTCATTTTTTTTACCTTTCTGAAGATACAAAGTGTCACTGTTTTATTCCCCACTGTTTAGTGGTGGGGGTTCGCTGCAGCTGAATAGTAGTGGCGCTTTGTTGAGTAATATCACCATGTTACAATAACACATGTTGTTTTGCTTCTTAAGTTCAATGCACGGATTGACCTTCAACCGCTTTCCAAGTAATGAGCCTCACTTAAGGAATGACTAGTTGAACCACAAGGCCCTTGGGGAGGAAAGCAGGGCTGGACCGGATGGGTCATGAGGCAGCCCACCGGCCTTACAAGGAAAAGTCAGTGTTCATTAATTGGACTAACCCTACCCTCAAATCCAAATGAACCAAACATCTTCATGCACGCTGTATTAATATTCAAAGACTAGTAGCTAATACCTAACAAGGCAAAGAAACTTGTATGATGGATGAAAAATGGAATAGCCAGCAAATGTATAAAATCCCCATGAGCTCTGGCAATTGGGCAGAGAGCCGCACATCGAGCCAGCCGAATAAACCACATCAACTACAGTACAACTTTGTCCAAAGTCATCCTCTTGTGTCGATCCATATAACCTGATGGGTTATAGTAATCTTCTACATTATTACTGAGCGTTGTTGCGTAAATTGGTTACTAGATTACTGTGTGCATGTAACATTATCTAATGTTGCCTGTTGTCTGTACATGAGAAAGTATGGCATCCAAAGAATCCCTCATAAATATTATTGTGCAGTCGCGGAAGACTCTAGTTGATGTGCTCGAAACCATGATTTGTGAAAATGTGCAAGTGAGCCTACCAATATTTTGTGGCCAACCCAAAAATGTAGGGGACCTTTCCTTGGCAGATTGGTTGGACGAGTTTGAATCGTATTATTGCCGAGGATTTCATCTTGAGGGTATTGCAAAAGTCTCAGCAGTTCTTCACCATTTAGGAGGCGTTGCCATAGAAGAAGCATTTCGTAGTACTCCAGAATATCGTAGAGATTTGTCTAAGATCATCGGAATTTTGTGCAAGGCCAAGTCCACGGTCGCACACCGGCCTGGCATTCGGGGTAATTTTAGGGATTTGGGGGAATTATAGGAATTTTAGGAATAAAGGATTTGAATTGAATTTACTATGATCAAACCTAGATATTTGAACCCCCAAAGTTGACATGTAAATAAAACTCTCTATAATTGAGACAGTTACATTTGGACTCTTCCTGCCCGTCTTCCTTTGCCTTGGCGTCCTTAAACTAATAATTTAAGCGGACCTCCTTAATAGATAACTCAAAACTCCTGCATCTTTGATCAGTGATTTCATTTTTAAATGAAATTTACATTAATGTGAAATATCACGATTAAAGCTATTATTTTTGATTATAAAGTAACAAATTTGTAAAATAAATGATAATACGTGTTTGGTAACAAAACAAACAGTTGCTGATGTTTGATGTTTTATTACAGGGCATAGGAAATAACAGTGCTCGATTTTTGGGTAGTTAATACGTTCTAAAAATATTCATGAAGCAGGATACTTATTATAATGAGGTTCAAAGCGGCAAAGTCAAAGAAATATAATCAGAATAATCCTGAACATGTCAGTTCCAAAACTGCAGTTATTCTAATTTACTTCTGAAGAGTGATATTATCACCCAATAAATTTCCGGGAAGTCTGCTTAATGGCAATCCTTTGCATTTAGGATGATCTATAGACTGTTGTCTCCAGAATACAGCTTTCTGAGGTATTAAATTAAATTATTAAATTAAATTATTAAATTTGACACCAGATCTAAAACTTCAATGAATTAACCTTATATATCATATCTCACTCCTTCTTAAAATGTTCACCTCTACCAATACGACACAGGCTGCGACAGCAAAAATAGCAAACAAACACGTTGATCATGATAATCGAGGCCAGAACCAGACCAATGAAGAGGTAGACATCCAGGAGATTTCTCTGAACGTAAGTGAGATCCATGACTGTTGGTCGTAAATGGTCGCCGCCAAACCTGGTGACGTGCAGGATCCAGCGAGCCACATTGTCTGCCGGTCTCTCTGTGTTCTGAAGGTCACGCATGATCTTCGAGACACGCTGTGCGTTTTTGCTGAATCTGAAAAGAAGTCAAAATCCTGCGATTATTTTGATAAATATCCGCTATTAAAGTGTGACAACAAAATAATAAATGAGGAGTTTATTTAATAGCAAATTATAAGTACCATTTTGGTACCTTTTAGAACTCCACCCTCTCGTGGCTGCCAGAAGTCAGTTTTGACCTTTTTGTCGTCAAACACAAAATGTAAAGGTTACGTATACCCGTTACACTGTTTCATTCCGTAATTGTTTCCTAATTGTTGACAAATTTCCTATATTTCGAATGGATACCAGTGTTTTGAAAATATACCTTCAATCAGAGCATTTGCACTTGTTTTAAGGGCCTCCCTGAAGAACTGCGATACGAGGCACTGGGTCTTGCGACTAATTCTTTTTTAACTTGTGCACGGTCTCATGAAATCCTCATGTGAATGCGTGTAAACCTCATTAAACGCCAAAAATTCGGTACTGTTTTCTACCTCACCTTGTACCAAAGGGCAGGGCAACGATGAATATTCCTGAATCGCACATACCGAAGTACTGAAGTACACTGAAACAGAGCAATGTCTCCACAAGTATGTCAATTTAATGTTTGTAAACTTCCCAACCGGTGTATTTAATTGGTAGGTGCTCTCTCAATTCTTACTCAGGCTCAGTTATGACTCGGTGGATCGCTTGGCTTAAAGTCTCTGATGTGAGGCCACTGATGTCCAACGAGAGACCGGCGCCACGTGCCTCTACGCGGACCATGTTATCCATCATGTCCTCGTAAAGCGGTATGCCCACCAAAGGCACCCCTGCCCATAATGCCTCATTCATGCTGCAGTAGGCACCATGAAAGACGAATGCTCGGACACTAACATGCTCTGTTGAAAAGCAAACGCAAACAACTCTCAATTAACATTTCAATGGATTCCGTTAGTGGGGCTATTCCCTGAAAACATAACGCTGAAACTAACATTTTCTTAACAGTGTGGAAACCCAACTTGACTAAAGGCTTCGTACTTCATACTTGTGGCACTGGGGTTTTTTTTTAAACAGGGAAGTAAAGTCTGGCATTTCAACAGGGTAGGCTTGCACGAGGCGTGAGGACTAGTCTCCCCTCAAAACTGGCAATACAACCATGGACAGAAGTAGGATAAAATGGAAGGTCATCGCATTTCGCTGTATTTTTTATAAACTAAGAAATTACGAAAATGACCGTCCATGACGGACGGACGTCGCTCTGGCCAATGGAAAGATCTCTGTAGACCCCACCGCACAGGTATATTTATCCAATAATTTGGCAAGAGTTGGACCATTTTTCATTGTGCTGAGTCTTTTCAATGCCTGTCCTCTTCACTTTCTGCTATATATGTATAAAACCATAACAATACCTACAATCAGAAGTTTGGTGGATTCCTTGTACTTTTTTACCAGATATTACAATACACACTGATCATTATAAATACCCATGACGTTTATCATCGGCAACCATCTGGCAACCATTGTGTTGTTTCCCAGCTGCAATCCCGTTAAATTTGTGTTTGACTGCCACAGTACACGATGCGGGAGGGAAGCAAAGGCGTCTGCAAAGAGTTGGCCTTGTTCCTGTCCCATCATCCTTACAACAGAACCGAGGGAGAATAGCACCACCCCATCTGGCGCAGTATCCAGGAACTTGGCAACGGCCTCGTCCATCTGAAAAGTTTGGTACAATACAATTATAACTTGTTATGCGCATGCGTGGAAGTGGCGATAGTATAAGTTTTACCGGTTAGGTTAAGGGGCTGGAACCTTGTGTAGATCAATTATTGACTCCGTAGTTGAGATGACTAGTGAAGGGGGTGCAGTTTGTTCCTATTAAACTTGACAACTTGGCCATTCTTTTTGAGCATGTATTAAAATACATAAAAAATAAATCTCTAACCATGGTCAATGGGATATATATCCAGCAAGATAATGAGACAGAGGGTTACCTTACGGCCGTCTCACGTACGCTTCCACAACGCCAAAAAGTTAGCGCGACAAACAAACGTTTCCTCCAGTAGTATTACATATGGCACAGCTGGTCATTTCCCCCTCCCCCTTTCCCCACCCTCCCCTGTATATCTACCCAAGGGAAACAAAATCTAAAGCCAAAATACCGCCTGACCACCAAGGCGCTCAGGCTCGCTCACTCGTTCGCTTTACTTTTTTGACAAGGGGAAAAACCGCCCCTCCACCCCCTAAAATAATTCTTGAGGTGGACGGGCTTGGTCTGGCTCACTACGTTCGCTAGCTTCACTTTGCTAGGGTTCGGTGACAAAGCCCTACCCAACCCCTCTACTCGCTTAGTGCGCTTGGTTCACTGTGGGTTTATTTCACTATATAAATAAATAATATGTAATATTAAAGATCGTTGATTTTTAACGAGATATTAAGCCATGTCAACAACTCAAGAAACCAAACATTGTCAAAAATGCAAAAGAGAAAAAAACCACCCAATAGTTTTAAATTAAAACGTATTAAAAAGTAAAACAGGGGGAGTATATTGTTGTCACAGAGTGATATTAAATAGGAATTACTTTTAAACTAATAACACCGTATAATTTTGTCCCTAATTGTTGAAAAGATAAACGTAGTATTTAGTGGTAAAACAAGATTTTATTTTCCTGAACCGCCACACCCAAACATTTCAGAGGTCATTCAACCTTACCAGAATGATGGGCTGAGTGCCAGTTGAGTTGTTATTGGTAGATGTAGCCACTTATACATTAATTTGAATAATGAATATTTATGAAAGGTAAAGTACACAAAACATTTTGAGATCTTTGGAATAAGGCGTGGCAGTGCTGGAATTTTTCCTTCTGGTTTAAAAAAAAAAGATGTGGGTTGATGTGATCAGTTCATTGCTGGATTCCGAGGAGAAGGCAGCGGCCAGCCTCGATGACTTGTAGTCGTGAGTCGAGTTAGTCTTGAGATGAGTGACTTCTAATTATGGAAATAGAATAAAATACATGTACGTTCAGACTGTTGTGAGAAACGGAAAGCCAGGAAACGCCCAGTTCCTGTAAGTTAGCTATGTATAAATGTGATATATTGAATATTTATTTCATACATTTACTCCTTGCAAAACCAGATCTTGAGCCAGTGAAAATGAGATTTGCCGAGATATCGCATAAAATTCTAATTGATTTAAGTAATTTAAGTTGAGGTTGTTGCAGCACTGAAACAATTATCTTGAAAGTTGACACACTTCATGACTCTTCAAATTTATTAATGAATATTTTCCGTTAAATGTAACTTGGCCAGAAAAACCAGAAATTACCACCATATTCCCATATGGGAATATGGTGGTAATTTTCAGGGTTTTACGTTAAGAGGAAGAGAGAGTCAGTTGACCGTAGGTGACAGAAGGATTGGACCGGGACGCAGAAACTTGCCGAGTCAGCCACAGGCCACAGAAGCCGACTACACCGCAAGAAACAGAAGCAACATGGTGAGGGGACATTGAGGCGCTCCTCACCTCATTTATATTGTAATTAAAAACAATGTTGATGTAAGAAATTATCCTTATTTTGTGTTCTTTTATAAATAAATGTAAATATTGTACAGGCAAAACAAATTTCCAGCAACAGGTGTGTACATATTCGTGTCTCAGCTACCAAAGGTCTGTCCCTAAGGGTAAGACAACTCTAGGGGTGTGACAGCAAAGAAATCAAACACAGTCAAAGATGCAAAAGAGAAAAAACCACTCAATAGTTTTAAATTTAAAGTAAACAGGGGGCGTATGTTGCAATCTCTTTAGAGAAAAACGTTTCATGTGTAATAATTGTAAAAACGGACTTTATAAATATAAATGCCAAGAGTGTCGCCCCGTCTGTCCACATGGAAAGACAAAGCAAAGATGCAACGATTGTCACGAGGTTATGTTTTGTAAACATCCAAAATATAATCACAGTGTTATTGCTGTAGATTTAAAGTGATATTGGCTTAAACAAATGTAACTTTAATAAATATAGTTATAACGATGGCAACCTAAACATTAATTGTGGATAGGAATTATGAATTGCTCAAGAAAAATTGTAAAAACCTAAACATCGAACATAGGCCTTTTGATCCAAAGAACCTCGTTATAGAAGAACCTGTGACAAAAACGAATAGTTTTGTAACGCAATGTTTTCTTCCTTATATTTTCAATACAAAGATATCAAATGCAAACTTTTAATTACGCTATGATGCCCGAAACGATATGTTATGGCATTCAACCAGTTTTTAAATTTGGATCGCACGAAATCAAAGATATAATTAGTCATCAAAGCTGTTCTTATCTGAAAGAAAATATAAATGCCCTTGGCAAAATTATTCATGAAGCATATAAATTTATTGCTATGCAATCGAGAAGAGAAGACTCTATCATTCCAAACAACACATTAAATGCCTATAAAGCAAACATAAAATGATGGGTAGTGTAGAAGGCACATTAATTCATTTGAGGCCGAAATACGGCTTCAAATAATTTATTGTCCCCAAGACAGTGTTAGCATGCGGGGTCCGGAACAAGCCCTCCTTTCTCATGCAAACGTGTGGTCACTGGTTAATTGATACAAGGTCGTACATAATAGTACTTGTTTATCCAAACCATCAAGGGGTGGTCACTCTTGTCTGAGCAGTTGACCCGGACAGTCACAATTTGCTTCGTATCTAACATTTGCAACAATTTGGCCTCGTTCTGGTGGCGGAAGGGCCAACCGACGCTGGTCGGCCGTGGCCACGGCAGTTGCAACGCTGCTCCACCTAGCCAGCCACCTGTCCAGGGAGGTCCACCCAGTGTCCCCGCTCAGGCCAGTGCTCCTGACCCGCCTCCAGCGCAAGGGTTGGGTGAGTCCGCTGCTTCGCACTTTCCTTTAAACGTCTCCCCCACTTCCCCAGGCATGCCCGTTATTTCGATCAGTTGCCCGGTACAAGTTCCTCCCCAGCTGTCACAGCTGTACCTCTGTCACTCCCTCTGGTTACATGTTCGAGTACTGCCAGTAGTAGTATTGCCATGTCGCAAATGAAAGCATGCTAACGAGTGTATGCGAGGATTTGGGCATGGGAGTCCCAAAACTAATCCAAGAAAAATTTGGAATAAGGATTATGTAGAGTTTGGTTCCCTGCTACAGCCGAGTACTAACACCCACGTGAATCAAAATGACTGCCTGTTCATGGACGGGACGCACGAGTCACCGGCCTGGCAGATTCACACGCACAACACTGATCACAACGTGCGCATCACATCGATTGAGAAGTGGACATCGGCCTTTCCGGTATTTTCGTCCATTTATTTGATGCAGCATGCGGGTCGTGCCCGGCAGCTGCTTTAAGTACGCCGACACACTCCGTTCGGCTGCTTTTCGTCGTGGTGGTTTTGGCTGGCGTGATTACGACGTCCAGTTCCGTCTGAGACAAGCCCGCATGTCTGCCCGTTCTTGGGCCAGTATCGATGCAGAATTATGGCTGACATTAGTAGGCTAAACTAATTTTTCGTCACTACTCGTACACTAGGCCTGCGCCACAGCGCATCTACGGGTCCTCCAGCGCCGGGCGCTCAATACTTTAGGCATGTCGATTTGCCTACCAATAATCCACATGCATGTCGCTTGGTCACTCGGCCAACAATTGCCGAGGTACCTCTCGCACCGCAGGGGCTACAGCCAACTCAACAGCCACTGCCACTCTAATTAATATGCTCCCATTTCTTAGCACATATCCCGTCAAACAAGATGCGCACATACTTAGAGATGGGTTTACCTTTAGTTTTCGCTTGGGGCATTGCGGCCCGCGCGTTAGTTCTAATTCACAGAATTTCGTTTGATTCACAATCTTTCTTCTTCCCTCGGCAACTCAGTTAACGATCATATTGACCCATCTCTTACGGCTGTAAGTTACACCAGTTTCGATGATGCAGTTTCTCTGGTTTCTAGGGCTGGTTCCAATGCCCTCATGGCCAAGTCCGATATTAAATCAGCTTTTCGCTTACTACCAGTTCACTCTGACGATTTTGATTTGTTAGGGTTCAGCTTTAAAGGGTCATTTTACTATGATAAATGTATGCCCATGGGCTGTTTATATCTTGTGTAACATTCGAAAGGTTTAGCACTTTACTTGAGTATTGTGTCGCATTTCTTCTTGCATTTTTTGGTTTCATGCAGGTTGGTGAATTAACTGCACCGACGCGTAGTGCAGATGCACCTTTAAGACGTTCCGATGTTTCTCTTCGCCATCTCCCTTCTGGTGATGTATTGAAGACCCACGCCCGTTTTTGTGAGACCGATCAATATGGCAATGGTTGAGTAATTTGCATTCCCAGTGTTTCAGGCGGTGATATTTCCCTGTGCCCTGTTAATGCCGCAACTTAATATTTGCGTGACAGCTCCCAGCACTATACCCGTTTTCTAGCACATTCTGATGGTACGCCGATGACTCCCTCTCAATTTACAGTAGTTTTGAGGCGGTCCCTTAAATTCATTGGCATGTTCGATTCCCATTTCACGTCCCACTCTTTTTGCATTGGTGCAGCCACATGGCTGGCATTCCCGAGCAGGAAATTCAGCGGATGGGTCATTGGCAATCGGGTGTGTATGGGCGTTACATTCGCATAACCCCAGCCCTTGCTCAGTAAGGTCAAAAACAATTAAATAACGAGCTTATACCTCGAGAGGCCTATATCGTCTAAGTCTTTATTGCATGTATGTTTCTTTGGTGTTCTTTTCCTTTCATGAGCCATGGTGCCACCCGTATACAAGCCATTGGTGTGGATCGTTGGTGACTCCTTCGTCCACTGGTTGGGCCAAGCTGTATACCTCCATGTGATCCTCAGCAACGTGGCAACCATGCGATGGCTGGGGAAGCGGGGCCTCCACATGGATGAATTCAATGACTTTTTACAACAGTGCTGGGAATCCGAGCAGTTAAAGAATCCCGAAAATATCATAATTCATGTCAGGTCAACCGACCTGGGGACTCTTCCAAAGAAGGCCGCTTTCGAGATCATTAAGAGTGTGTTGACAGTTACACGTCACCTACTGCCCCACACTGTGATGTTTTGGTCGGCGATATTGCCTCGTGTTAATTACCGCGGTGCCAACCACCCAAACAAAGTTGAACAAGCCAGGCGGGCCATCAATCGTTGGACCGGTTTTTTAAAGAGTGCACATTTAATGTCACGTGACTTGTTTCTGGATGAAGTCATCATCACATGAGGTCCATATTTCTTTAAAGCATTCCCTTTTCAAGATATCTGGAAGAGTTGAACCCGATCAGTCATGTACTTCAGGAGATATGGGGCCTTAAATAGTGCACCTTTAATGTCACGTGACTTGTCTCCTGATGAAGTCATTATCACATGGGGTCAGAATCCCTCTAAAGAACTCTCTTTTCAAAAAATCTGCCAAATTGGATATGCACTTCAGGAGATATGGTCTTTAAATGAGGCACCGTTTAATGTCACTTGACTCGTCTGCTGATGGCATTGTCATCACGTGAGGTCAACCGTTTGTAAACTTTCCTTTCCTAACTGCCTGCAAGGTTTCATCCCAATAAGACATGTACAATACAATATACAATACAAAACATAATACTTATCGGGGAAAAGGCACAGATTAGATACCTTAAACATATGTTACTTTTGGCGTTCCATACGATGCGATCTGCTCTCGGCAGCACGTGGTCGGCATTTTGCCAAATCCCTAGTATATGCCCTACGCACTGTACGCCGTTTATGTTGCAGGCAGATATTGGGTGTCCACACACACACAGTAGCATATGCATGGCATGCTAATTGGATTTTGGAGTTGGCAATTTGTATTTTAGGGGGTTTTGTCGGCGGCGCTTCACGTGTGTGAAAAAGTACACCAGTTACGCACTTCACGCAGCTGACTCCAATTTTTAAGCTGTCATCTTATGCACAATTCACGCTTATATCTCTTAGAGTTGATATTTTACCGAATTTTGGAGAATAAAAGAAGTTTTTATTGTAACTTCCGGTATGATGACGTCAACAGCACAAACTTCACACACGTGTTGAAAGGGTAAAGACATCAATTTTCAGGCGATTTGGACAAACTTCGCCACAGACATCTATTCAAAATTCATTTCTCGGAATTTTTAACCTGTCTCCTGAAGGTGCTCGATAATTAGGTGATGTCATTAATAGATGATTTGAAGAATACAATACCCCACCGTTGAAAACAACTTGATACCTATTACCATTTTAAGGAAGGAAGGGTCACGTGATATGAGCCACACGGGATGAATTCAAGACCAAGTTTAATCCTGCAACTTGCTGCAAACAGGATGTTGTGGGAGTTCAAGGTTGATTTTTATGTGGATTTTCATAAATCTAACGGAAATTTTAACTTTTGAAAATTCGATAATAAATCACTTGATGACGTCATCATGGCGTAAATATTTTAGTATTATTTTCATTTTATAGTCAGTGCTTGCTGTAACTTTGAGGACGATCAACGATTACTAAGGTACCAAAATTGTGCCTTGAAAACGTGTACAAAGTCAATGGCAGAAATAAATATTTAAAAATCAATAATAAATCACTTGATATGTCATCGTGACGTCATGTTTCGGCACACATCTACGAAATAATGACTATGTCTATGCCAACTTTTAATGCTGTGCGACAAAGATTAATTGCAAAGTCCTGCACAGAAAAAACGTGTGCAAAGTTTATGGGCATGGGCCCAAACAGAAGAAGAACCCAACGAGATGAACGTTGTGTTTGTTGGTAAACAAACACTTAGCTGTTTCGGGTTTTTGTGTAAATGCTGGTTGTGTGTTTGAAAGATATAGATGATTTGTGTGTTTTATGAATGAGACCATAGATGGTGAGGTTTGTGGCATATGTGTGCATGTTTGCTGCATTTTCTATGTGTACAAAGTTTATGGGGGAAGTTAAATATTCAAAATTCAATTAAAAGTCACGTGAGGACGTCATCACAACGTCATTCATTTAATAACAAATTTGCCACAGGGTTTTTACGTAGTGTAACTGTGATGGGCATTGAACATCGCTAAGTGAGCAAAAAAGGGCCTAAATCTGTGTAGTCAATGGGGAAAATTAAATACTCAAAATTCAATTAAAAATCACGTGACGACGTCATTGTGACGTCCTTCATTTTCTGTAAACCTTCCATCATGGTCTTTGTTGGCTATCACTTTGTCCACGATCAAACATCGCAAAGTTACCAAAATCGTGGCTCGAAAACGTGTAAAAGTCAATGGGCCATAAACTCGTTTGCAGAAACACTGCTCCTTTAAGTTCATGTCACGTGATTTGCGCTTAAACTGAACAATTTTTATTAAATATTACTTTGTATTCAGACTGTTAGCCATATTTCAAATCAAATATCAGAGCGTGAAGTACCCAATTTCTCTTCCGTTCTTATGGTAATCTTGCGCCGAAGTAAAGGACTACCCGTTCACTCATGTTAATTAGAAAAACGAGTACAAAACCTATGGGGAAAAATAAAATATTAAAAAATCAATACAAAATAAGGTGATGACGTCATCATGACTTCATCATTCTCCAATAAATCTTGATTAGGATCTTTGTGGACTATCACTTTGGGAACGATGAAACATTGCAAAGTTACCAAAAGTCTGGCTCGAAAACGTGTACAGAGTCAACAGACTAGAAACGCGTGTGCAGGAAAACTGCTCCTTTAATTTTACGTCACGTGATTTTTGTCTAAACTGGAAAAAATGTTGAAATATTATTGGATAATCTAAGTTGTAGCGTGTAACTAGTGAATCACATGATGACGTCATCAAGACGTGATTTCTTTTGAAGAATTCTTGCACAAGGGCCAATATCACTTTCATAGCGATCAAACATCGCAAAGGTTTCCAAATAGTGGCTTGAAAATGTGTACAAGTAAATGGACTGAAAACACTTATGCGAAAAAGCTGCTCCTTTATGATATCATGTGATTTGCATTTAAACTGAAAGAAAATTCTGAAATTCTTTTTGATATTCAGGCTATTGGGTACACATGTAATCAAATGAAGACGAAAAAATACGATTTTTTTTCGTTCTCATAGTAATTCTCAGCCGAATATCAGGACTACTCTCATTAAGATTGATAATATTGCGTTGTAAAACACGTGTACAAAACCTAAAGGGAAACTGCAGCTTTAATCTCATGTCACGTGACCCCTTATGATGTTATTTTGGTAATTTTTCTTTGGGAGCCTCTCTTCGTTAGGGACTTCAAGTGTACATTGAAGGAAATAATTCAGATCGACCAAAGTTCCGAGGACAGGCTGACGAGAAACGTGTACAAAATATATGGGGAAATATTAAATATCCGAAATTATTTTTTTAAAAATGGTGATGGCGTCATCGTTACGTCATAAACTTTGCAAAATTCTTTCATCAGGATCTTGGTTGTCTCAAACTAACCCAAATGCTGGCTTGAAACCATGCACAAAGTCAATGGGCTAAATTAAATTTTGAAAAATCAATACCAAATCACATGATGACGTCATCATGACGTTATTTACTTACAATAATTCTTGTATCAGGGTCTTTGTTGGTTGTCACTTTGATAACGATCAAACATCGCAAAGGTTTCAAAATTGTGCCTTTAAAACGTGTACAAAGTCCAAGAGCTGAAATAAATATAAAAAAATTCAACATTAAATCACGTGATGACGTCATCACGACGTCATTTCTTCAGAATAATTTTTTTTGCAAGGGGGTCTTTGTTGGCTATCACTTTGAATGTGATCACACATTGCAAAGGTTTGAAAATAATGGCTTGAAAACATGTACAAAGTCAATGGGAAAATTAAATATTCAAAATTCAGAAGAAAAATCACGTGATGCCATCATCATCACAAATTTCTTTTCGGACCATCTTTGGATGATTGTCCAAAGACCTGCCAAGTTTGAAGTCAATCAAAAATTGCTAAAGGGTAGAAGTCCTGCTCAGAACGAAAACCCATGTTATCGAATGGGATTTGATGTGAAAGAAGAAATAAAAAAAATAAAAAACAAAAATAGAAAAAAGTAATTAACAAAAACAATAGCTGTTTTGGTCGGTGCCCGAAACAGCAAAACAAAAAAATCCTGAAGATTCCAAAGGTTTTTTCGCAAAACTGCGAAAAAGCCAAAAAGAAGAAGAAGAAAGAACCCGAACAAAAAGATTGCCTTTTTCGCAAACTGCGAAAAAGCCCCCAAAAAACCGAACAAAAAGAATGCCTTTTTCGCAAACTGCAAAAAGCCAATAAGAAGAAACGACATCTTATCTGTTTGCCAATAGAACAGAAGGCTTTTGGCATTCTTTTGTACATTTGACAACTGTGGCATCATCACATCAGGTCATTTTTCGTATATAACACCCCTCTTTTAAGATATCTGCAAAGTTTCAACCTGATAGAACATGTCCTTCAGGAGATATTGGGCTTTAAACAGTGCACCTTTAATGTCACGTGACTTATCTCCAGATGACGTCATCATCACATCAGGTAAAAAATCCTCTAAAACACTCCCTTTCCAAGATATCTGCAAGATTTGAACCGAATCGGACATCCACTTTAGGAGATACTGGGCCTGAAAAAGTCACGTGAATTGTTTTCTGATAACTTCATCATCGGATAAGGTCAATTTTCCTCTAAAGCACTCTCTATTCAAGATAACTGCAAGATTTGGACCCAATCGGACATGTACTTCAGAAGATACAGGGCCTTAAAGAGTGTATTCTCCGTTCACATCGGTCTGCAAACTTCACCTTATTTGCCTAATCATAAATGTGCATTGTCACTCTAAAAACCGAAATTCTTTGATAATATCTCACAAAACAGTTATTGATTGCATATTTCACATTTTCTGTGTACAAAATTTAAGAAAAAAGATTGCAGGACCACTATAGATGACATCTGTTACACAATCCTGAACATTTTGGCTCCAAAATGAATTTCCCTGTGACTAAAAGTTGTACTGTATGATAAACACTTCAAAACTACACTAACATTCATCGGCAAACGACGCCACGTAGGATCTGTAAGATCCAGACCTCCTGATTAAGATCCATTTCTTTGCTCTCGAGGACTACAGGAAACGAGTTTCCTTGCAAAAGGCAAGTTTGTTTGCAATTCGGGTCGTCGAGTTACGATTTTTTTCTCTGCTGCACTGAGTCTCCGTCCACCAAGCGTACCTCTTTTCGGGGCGTGCCATCTTGGCAGGCCGGCCACGATTCACTGATTTTCAGCGCGTGGCAGGCATTTTGCCTGTTCTGCTCTGGTGAGTCACGCTGAGTGGGCACGCAGCATTTGGTGCCAAGTGACCCGGGTTTTTGTTTGGTTGCCTTATTGTGTATGTAACAAATCCTTTTTCCTTTTGTTGTCCCCGGACTATTACCATCTCTGGTGTGCTCAGGCTAGCAGTGTGTAGCCTGTGTATTTGTATAGCTTTACTTGGGAAAGTGTCGCCATTACTATTCATTATTCGCATTTTGTAGTAGTCATTTTCTAGGCTAGCAGTTGTAGTCCATATTGACCTGTTATTTTTAGTTTTGGATTTTGTTTTTCTTGTTTTGTCGGTCAGCAGTTGTGACAGACGCCTTTCATTTATCCTAGGAATCCTTAATCTTCTTCGCTGATTTCAACGACGGTAAATCATTATGCTAATTATATATAACAGGTTTGCCCTTACCCAACGTATATTAATATACAGTGTATGCTCAGTGCTTGTCCGAGAGCATACAGTGCTTATTAATATACGTTGGGTAAGGGCAAACCTGTTATATATAATTAGCATCTCCCCAACGCAAAAATACATCTTGTAAATCATTATGGTTGATGTTTCCCATAAAGATAAGGTTATTGAGGTAAGTTTCTGGAGCCAACAACTCCCAGATCTTTGTTTCAGAAGCTCTTTGGAGTTAGCATTAAGGCCGTGGACCACCTGGCAGCCGTCCAACCATTGCCTGGTAACAAATTTGAAATTGTATTTAATTTGGTGGCCCTGTGCAGGCAGTTGCACCCTCAAGTAAGTAGTATAGATGGGTGCATGGTCACCCGATTTAATGATGTTGTCATTATCACGATACATTATATTAGCATGTGTATTCACGACAGCATTGTTCGCAGTATTTTGAGTGAGTTCTGCTAGGTGATTGCCGGTCGATTTACGACTTATGGGGACAACCCCACAGTGTTCAACGGTACAAGGCAGTATAAAATGAAATTGACCAAGCCTATTCCCACGGTTCTTCGTATCGGGAACCAAAATGCATGGGTCTCGCATCCAGGTCAAATTCGCACGTGTGCCCATTGTGGAGAACAGGGACACTATGCCAGAGACTGTACTAACACTAAATATTTTAAATGTCTTCAGATTGGCCACGTTGCAGGTGATTGCCCTAATCAGGTCATTTACACAATTTGCAGGATGGAAGGCCATAGCTTCCGCTATTGCCGTAAATCTTTTGCCAAGGCAGTACAACCAGATAGAGCGTGGAGTACGGCTTCGAGCAACCCCTCTACTTCATCAGGTGATCAGGTAGCCGTTGCTCCTGATGCCAGCTCAAAAGAGAAAGGTTTGAAGGAATTGCCAGCTGGGAAGTGTCTCAAATGTAAACAAAGTGCTGGTCTTTTTCATCGTAGTATCTGTTGTTTTTCTTGTAAACTTCCTCTTTCCTTTTCCAAGCCTTTTTCCATTCTAGAGTGTGCAGTCTGCAAGGGTGTTAACGGTCAGCCATCGCTTGTGTGCCACCGGGATAGTTGCAAGTCGGTTCGGGCACCTGAATCTAACGACGGTTTTCGGGTGGTCAGGAGAAAGAAGGGAGCTGCACAAAGATCTAGTTCTCCCTCCGTCCAGCCATCTGGAAAGAAGGCAACGCCGATGCCCTCGTCGACTGGAGGCGGTGGAGAAACAGCTTCCACTGCAGCGGATCTTTTTGGTTCAGATTTAGGTAGTGTCTCCTCTATGGATTCCTGTCCAGCGAAAGACCCGGTAAGGACTCTTTCTTCTTCCACTTCTGCTTCTGACCTTTCTTCTTCCGAGAATTCAGGAGATGAGTCTACTTTCGACAAGGATCCCACCTCTGATGATGAAGCGGCCGGTATAGATTCCAAGGTCCAAAAGAAAGTTTGGCAGCAGGTGATGGCTCTGGACCTTCCCGGTTTTTCCAAACCGGTAAGATGTCGGGCTGTTCAGTGCTCTTTCACTACGTCTGCATGGTTGGGTCTTTCCCGGCAAAGTAATAACCACAAAGACGAGTCCCTTTCACAGATTAGATGTCCATGGTGTAATTTCATGGCTTACTTTTCAGACAGGTGGTGCCGTCATATCGACAGAAAATATTTTTCTCTTGCTCTAAAGGAAAAGACGGACTTCTTTTTGGAGGTCTTGTAATTGTTCTTTGTTCTTCTAAATCCTTTCTTTCCCTATGGCATTTCTCCGGGTTCTTTCCTTCTTTACGTCATGATTTCATTTCTTACTCTCAATGTTAATAGTATGCTGGACTGTCAAAAACGTCAGCATGTTTTTAATCTTTGCCGTAATTATGATATTTGTTTTTTTTTGCGGGTATGCCACATATCTCTTTCCCTTCGCAATGGCAGTTGTGGAAAAAGGAAATTTTGGACAGTTTGGCTCTTCCTCTTCCTGTGGTTCAATTCTTCTTTTTAAACCTCGTAACTGTTTTTCAATTTCTCATTTTCAGACAAATTCGCAAGGTAGAATTGTTTGCTGTTCCCTCTATGGTGCCGAACAACCCTCTCCATAGGAGGAATCTTTTCTTAACTTATCGAATTTTCTCACTGGCAGTGGTCCTTTTATTTTAGCAGGTGATTTCAACTGTGTCTTAAATTCTTCTCTAGACAGGATAGGACCCTCATCGCTCTCCTGCGACATTGGTTCCCAAGAACTCCAACATTTATGTGACAAAATGTCACTTATTGATCCTTGGCGAGTCTCTAACCCTAATCGTCATGAATATACCTGGAGAAATGCCTCTAATTCTTTTTGAAGTAGGTTGGGCCGCTTTAATATTTCCAATTCTCTTACTTGTTCTTCTGCTGTTCATTTGCCTGTTTTCTTTTCTGACCATGACGATACGGTCCTTCTGATTTTAAATCCGCTTATGCAGGATGGAGGACTTTAAAAAGCATGGCTTCGATAATCTTCTCAAATGGTCGGAGGATGTGAAACTTCGTTCTAAGAATCTGATTATTTCTCATTCTTGTCGTCTCTCCAAAATTCGGGATAGGAAAAAACTAAACTTTTTTTCCCCAGACCGTATCAGTTCTCTTCTTAACAGTGGGAATAATGATAGCAATCTTCTTATTGATTATCATGCTATTAAACATTAGCTTTCCGAGCTCGAAGACCTCCTTACAGAAGGTGCAAAAGTGCGCTCCTGGGTACAACATTTAAACGACGGGGAGCATCCATCTAGTCTTTTTTTTTAGATCTGAATATAATCATAAAAAATCTTCCCCCATTTCTGCTGTACAACGGCCAGATGGAACTATTGCTTCTTCTTTCTGCCCAAGAAATTCTGGGTGTTTATAGAAACTTTCACGCGTCTCTCTATTCTTCAGATAGCACTGTTGATAGTTTTCAATCCTTTTTTTCCCACCAGATTTCTAGTTTTCTTTCTGAGGGGAGTGCTAAAAGTCTTGAAGAGGCTCTTTCTCTTCCCGAACTGGATTCTACTCTTTGCGGTATGCAGAATGGTGAGTCCCCTGGCAGCGACGGTCTGCCTAAGGAATTTTATCACTTTTTTTGGGACCTTCTTGGTGTTTTAATTGTGCTTTTAATTTATAGGTTTTATCCAACTCGCAAAGGTCTGGAATTATCACTCTCTTAGATAAGTCAGGTGATGGTACCTTACCTCAGAATAAAAGGCCCATTTCTTTGCTGAATGTTGATTATAAACTGCTCGCGAAAGCATTATGTAATCGTCTTTCTTCAGTGTTGCCTTCTATTATTAGTCCTTTCCAAACTTGTGGTGTTAAAGGTAGATCCATTCATGATATTGCGCCCCTTCTTCGTGACCTTGTTTTTTATGCCAATGAGAGACATTTTAAATTCACTTTTTATCTCTCTCGATCAACAGAAGGCTTTTGATCATGTTGATTGAAATTTTCTTTTCAGAGTTTTGTAAAATTTGGATTTGGGCCTAATTATGTCAAATGGCTCCGTATTTTATATACAGATATTTCTAGTCAAGCTCTGGTCAATGGCTTTCTTTCTGGTCCTTTTCCTCTACAGAAAGGTGTCCGGCAGGGATGCCCATTGTCGCCTCTCCTCTATGTTATTTTCATTGAGCCCTTTGCGGCGGCTGTTCGTAATGATGAAAATATTCAAGGAATCTTCATCCACGGTAGCAATAACATCCAGTTTAAAATTTGCAGTATGCAGATGATACTATTTGTAGTGTACGTAATGCTACTTGGTTATTCAACTTTTTAATATTAGTGGTCATTTTCAAGGTGCTAGTGGTTCTAGACTTAATGCCAATAAGTCAAAAGGCTTTGTTTTAGGTGATTTTAATGAAAGATTATACGACCTTTGTCCTATATTGTGGACAAGGGGGCCAATCAACATCAACGGTTTCTAGATAACAAAAGGCGACATGTCCACGAAAAACTGGGAGGACCAGTTAAATAAACTCCAACCCTGTGTTGAGAGTTGGCAGCGTCGTTCCCTCTCTCTTTTTGACCTACACGAGATGAATTCAAGACCAAATTTTATCCTGGCAAACAGAATGTTGCGGGAGGCCACGGTTGATTTTATATGGATTTTTATATATTTAACGGAATACTTTAATATTCAAAATTTAATGATAAATCACGTGTTGTCGTCATCAATACGTAAATATTTTAGAAATATTTTCGTTTTATAGTTAGTGCTTGCTGTAAGTTTGACGACGATCAACGATTACTAATGTACGAAAAAAGTGCCCCGAAAACGGGTACAAAGTCAATGGGCTGAAATAAATATTGAAAAATCAATAATAAATCACTTGATGACGTCGTCATGACGTCATTGCTCTGTGCACATTTTTACACAAGGGTCCTTCATTGATGTAAGTTTGATGAAGATCCAAAGTTGCTAAAGGACTAAAGTGTGTGGTCGAAGAAACGTGTACAAAACAAAGGGGATTTTGGTCACAAGAAGAAGAAAAAAACTAGAGCTTTTCTGTCTGTTGCCAACAGAACAGATGGCTTTTTCGCTTTTTGAAATTTGACTAATCAAGCTATAGCAGAAGCCTTTTGGTGAAATGATTTGATCATGCCGAGAAAGGTTTAAGTTTGGAACCCAGTCATACATGCACTTCAAAAGACACAGCGCCTGGGAAAGTGCCGCTTTAATGTCACGTGACATGATTATCTCATGACGTTATCATCACAAAAGGTCGATTTCGTCTAAAACGCTTCCCTTTCAGAACACCTGCCAAGTTTCAACCCAATGGGACATGTACTTTAGGAGATATAGTACTTTAAAATATGGACCTTTAATGTCAGGTGATTTGTCACTGAATGAGGTCATCTTCACATGAGGTAAATATTCGTCTAAATCAGTTCCTTTTCAAGATGTCTGGAAGCTTTGAACTAAATTGGACATTATACTTCAAGAGATATAGCATATTAAATCTTGCCCATTTAATGTCAAGTGAGTTCTCACCTGATGACGTCAATATCATATCAGGACAGCATTTGTCCAAATCTCTTCCGTTTCTATATATCTGAAGGGTTTGAACGCAATTGGACATATACTTGGGGAGATTCAGCTTTTTAGATAGTGCCCCTTTAATGTCACTAAATGAACTCAATATTTGCTTAAAGCATTTCCTTTCTAACATATAAGCAAGGTTTCAACCCAGCACTAACGCCGACAGACTAATTCCATAGTAAAAAACTAAATACCCATTACCAGTTTTATACAATAAGCCTACTTCCGGTTTCAACCGGAAGGAAAAGTTACGTGATTTGACCCACACAAGATGAATTGAAGGTCAATGTATACTCTGGCACTTGACGCAAAATAATGTTGCGGGAAGCCACAGTTGATTTAATATTTGAAATTTAATAACAAATCACTTGATGACGTAACTACCTATAGTATCATCTCTGCCCCTAGGTCTTTCCTAGGCTTAAGTTAACTTTAACTTGACGATCGAAGATAGCTGAGTAACCAAAATGATGCATCAAAAACATGTTCAAAGTCAATGGGCTGAAATAAATATTGAAAAATCAATACTAAATAATATGATGACGTCATCGTGACGTCATTGTTCTACACACATGTTCGAACTAAGGTCCTTCAATAATATAAGTCTGATGAAGATCCAAAGTTGCAAAATGACATAAGTCGATGGTGGAAGAAACGTGCACAATCAAATGGTCTTTTGGTCAGAAGAGGAAGAAGGAAGAAAAAAAAAAGAACAAAAGGAATGCCTTTTTCGCAAAATAGCGAAAAAGGCCCCACAAGAGAAAAAAATCATACAATTACAATAGCTGTCTGGGCACGTTGTCGAAACAGCTAAAACGAGAGCTTCTATGTCTGCTTGCAAAAGAACATAGGGCTTTTTCGCATTTGAACTTTTCAATGAAAATGCCATCGTCATGATTGCATATTTGCCAAGTTTCAACCCGCCGGGGCATGTACTTTTGGAGATATAGGGCTTAAGGACGCACATTTCATGTCAGATGACTTGTCAACTAATGACGTTGATTTGTCTACAGAATGATGGTGGAAGAGTTCCAGAGCTGCAGGCGGAGGAAAGGACGGAAGAGAAGTCATCTTTGAAAAGAGTCAAGAAAGACTGGAAAAATTGAGATGTAAGACCGTCTAGGCCGGGCGTTTTGTTTTTGCCAAGTTGCTTGACCGCAGCATCCAGTTCTTCAGGGCACGAAGGAGCGTCGAAGTTCTCCGAGTCGGCCGGGTCTAGTTTGGTTAGATCATTTAACATTTGGTCGAGGGCGCCCTCGTCAGTCTGAGATTGACCATACAAAATCTGATAAAAATCACGGACGTGTTTTTTATTTGAATGGGGTCGTCCGTGACATCACCGGAGGACAGGCGGATACGAGATTTCTCAAGATTTAAGAAATGAGACGAACAAGTGTCAACCTCGTTGACGTGTTGGAAACGGGCCCTGATGAGGCACACCGAGCTTTGTCATTGAAAAGTTTATTTAATTCATTTCTTTGTTTTTGAAGGCAACGACGAGTGTCGTCAGTGAAGTCTGGCGCAGACAGAAGTTCCTCGATGGTCTTATTTATTCTGAAAACAGTAGAACGTTTTTCTCGGGCTATTTTCTTTACGTACATTTGCATGAGAGTTATATTATAGGTTTTTCTCAAAATCCCACCAGTTGCAGAGGTCGGGGAATTCGTTTTGTTTGTACCTCCAGCCAGTCCAAAACTCCCCCCCCCCCAAAAAAAAGAAGCCTTATCGTCCAATAGAGTGTTATTAAAATGCCAAAAGCGCTTCCTTTACAACTGGAAGAAGGAAGCTTAATAGAGAGAGAGACAGCCGAATGATCCTACAAAGAACAAGGAAAGATTTTACAAGACGAGACAGAGGACAAAAGAGCAGTGGGAACATAAAAGCGGTCCTGCCTGGCTTTTGAAACACCATGCTGGCTGGAGGTATTACTAATTTGTTAAAGGAATTTTTGAGAACCAAATTTTGGGGCGATGTTCGGTCGGCATACCGAGACAATTGAGTACAATTAAAATCACCCCTAACAA
>NW_019091495.1:841671-855088 GCF_001949145.1 Acanthaster planci
ACAGGGGGCCGGACCGCTACAAACGAATGACACCGTCACTGAGGGGGCCACTGTGAAAGGAAAGTTGTTGATGACTTTTAGAGCTTCTTTGTCAGATTGAGGAATTAGAAAATTATACAAGTAGAAAATAACTTTGCCACGTGAATGCTTAATAAAAGTCAGGTAACCATCAAAAACAGAAGTATATTCAAGAACAGTGAAATTGTTTCTTACAAGAGTAGTGACCCCAGCACCACGCGAGGGGCTGGGATTGCAAAAAGGGGTGTCGTTTTACCAGGAATTCCAAGAGGGATATTGTTCATTTAAATCACCGGTTTCATGAGGAAAAATGACATCCGGATTATTGCAAATTCTATCGGGATATGTATAAAGGGAAATATTTTGAACAGAAGAGGAACAGCCCCTCGCGTTGAGTGTGAGCAATGACAGTGTCATTACAAAGAGAACGAAAGAGAAGAAAATTCATAATAAAGGCAAGAGAGATTACACATCCAATTTCTTTATTAGTTAGTAGATCCTCTGTTGCAAGTTTTTCTTCATCAAAGGGCTGTTTTTCAGGGACCTGAGATGAGCGATAATCAGACATGAACTTTCATGCGATCAGTTCAGTTTTTTTGTGGATTTGACATTTTTCAAGAATGTGAGCAGTTCTTCCGATTTTAGAGGACCTCTGAGGCAATGGGAAAACCCGCAGATCCGAGACAGTCGTCGTCGGTCTGCGAGTCCTCCCACTGCGTCAAGCCCGTGTCGGTGTTATCCACCACAGAGGCCGGGTGGAAGGGTTAGGGGTTTGGGCATCCAGGGCTTGGGAGGCTGTGGGAGACGTGGTTTGCAGGGGGGCGATGAGAATGAGACGGGGAAATGACCAGTGGCAACAGGGTGGTCCCCGCAGAACGCCCCCAGGCAGTCCCGCCGGCAGTCCCCGCAGGAGGACCCGCGGACGCCGAGCGAGGGGCCCCGCCGTCCGCTCCCAGAGACGCCGGTGCAGAAGCGGGAACAACACGCGCGGCATCCGCGGAGGCCATCGCCTTCCGTAGATGGGGAAGCGGACCTGGCCGAAGCACTGGGGCCCGGCCAAGCCGCAGAGCCTCGGGCCGCAGAAGCAGTGTCGCCCCGGTCGGGAGCCGGAGACGAGGAAGGTTTAGATTTCTTTGACGGGTGTCTAGGGTCAGATTTGGTATATGTACAAAAACTGGGGGAGGGTTGAGAGGGTTGTCAGTGGGAATGGGACGGGATTCAGGGTTGGAAGGTTCTCTTTTGCAGGCCCGGCTGATGTGGCCACATTCTCCGCAGTTGAAACACCGCACGGACTCGGTCGACAATGTACACGGTAGTTCACTCCGTTGTACGAAATGTTCATGTGGTAGTGGGGTTATATTGTCATTGATCAGGACTTGGTCGTGACGACGGAAGGACATGATGTGTGATAGTTTTTTATTTATGAATCCCAGGGGAATGTGCTCAATTTGGGAAATGACTTTACAGAATGCTGAAAGGTTATTGAGGAGAAACGAATTGGGGATTTCAAACATTAGATAGGGTGATACGAGTTGTTGGGCGGACAAGACGGGTGAGCTTCAGAAAGGAACCGTTTTAAGTCATGCATATTGAACAGCGTCCATGACGGCCTCCCTCGAGCTCAAGTAAATGACAATTCTTCTATTAAAGATACAGGATGCTGAGATTACTTCTTTTGCAGGGTGGACATTTGTAAACCAATCAACTTACGACTGAATGGAAACTGTGTCTGAAGATTGGAATGTGACCCCATTGTGCCAAGTGACGTTCTTGAATGGCTCAGGACCAGACACAATGGGCCTGGTAGGAGCGGACGCCCTTACGGTTGGCTGAGCCTGAAAAGAAAACCCCGCTTGACTCGCCATAATGGCTAACCAAGACAGTGCAATCTGCAAAGGGTTGACACGAAAAATGAACTAAAAATATAGGAAAATGACTAAGCTCGTTAGGATAGAAATGGTTTTACGGAATCTATAACAAGAAACAAACAGACAGTAAGAAATTTATAATCAAGCAAATACTAAAATTACAACTTGCTCCGGAGCTCGAATGATACCCGTCTAAGCTAAAGAAGAACAAGAAAAATCTTGACAAAGGAATGCCTTTTTCGCAAAATGTGAAAAAGCCCAAAAATCACGAGAAAAAGAATGCCGTTTATGTAAAATGAGAAAAAGAAAAAAAAGTAAATCTCAAGGAAAAAAAAGCTGTTTCGGCAGGTTACTAAAAAAAGAAGAAACTTTAAGAAAAACAAGAGTTGTTTCGCCGAAACAGCTAAAAAAAAATCTTAAGGAAATAGAGCTTTTCCGGCTAACCTGCCGAAACAGCTAAAATATCAGTGTTGAAGGCGGTTTAGACTTGCACAAGTTTTTGTTAGCAAAATTGAACTGGCTATCTGTAATAACGCTGAGAGCACCCACTTTTTTGCGCATTGAGACCAAAGACATAAACGTCATGATAGACTACCAGATCCTTTCAAAAACTACAGGAGTATTTTGTGATCTGCTTGGCCAAAATCACCCCTTGGTATAAAGAATTTACGCACAGCTGAAGAACTCCAGCCCCAAAATTCCATGAAGCAATTTTCCAGTTGCGAAAACAAATTCTCGGTTTAATTAATCTGGCCCATGTAGATTCAAAATGATGCGTTTGCAATATTTTAAAATAAGAGATAGCCGTGCCGATTATTGGTACCACATGTAAAACAGTTACGGGCACTGTGAATGCGTTGCGCGTAATGCGTACTGAACGCGCTGCCATCCATTGCTTCGCCTATCCGGTTCGTAAGTGTGACGTTTACCTTTGTGACGAAGTCACTTACGAACCAGATTGTTTGCCCATACTTCTCAAAATCATGGTTGCACGCGCAAGACTGGTGGTCTATGCCTTTATATGTCTTGGGTTGAGACGGCTGTGACCCCCGACATATCCAACTGCAATACGCACTATGACTATTGTTAATACCTAATACATCCCCCTAGATGTCTGAAAATAAAACAGATTCCAGTGAAGTAATGAATGACCAACGCAAAGCGGGGGTCTCTCTGTCTCCTTTCTAGCTTCATATGGTGAGATATAATGAATAATGATGGAGATGATTTCAGGAGGTTGGGTTTAACCCTAAAAACCTGCCTGCAGAAGAAATCTTTCCATTTGAAAGGAGCATTAACTTTCCTCATTTATATCGTTACAACGCATCTGAAAGGGTGGAAAACAGGCGTATACTTTCCTTGCAAATTGTCACTTTTCCGAGGTAGGAGGTTAAGAAATTATATTTTTTCCCCAGTGACTGCACTTAAACTGCGCCGGCTGACACATATAGTGACAGTTTAAACAATGATATTGATAAGTATGGTAATTTAATTGGAAACATAATATAGTCATGGTGAATGTTTTCCTGCCCTTGCCTTTAAGTTCCAAAAGGATTACTCCCGGAACAGGTGCTGCAGAAACCTACCGATCCCAACTGTGAGGTCCAGAAACCCAGTCATTCTAGAAACTCGTCCCTTCCTCCTCTTCCCCTAAAGAAATCCGATTTCTTGAAAACTTTCCTCAGATTCTAACATAATTATTGAATTCCATTGTGCCTACAGTTTTCCAACATTTTCATCCGCCAAAGCTAGACTCAGTCTGGTCTTCATTTTCATTGAGTAATCACTAGAATATGTGACCATATTTTAGCCAATGCAAGGCTTTGTAATGTCACAAGAAGTGTTTAAAAAGTTGCTGCTGGTCACTTACCATTTGATTGGAGTTCAATCCGGCATGGTAGAGGACATACTTTATATTGGGCTGCAAAGGTCGAGGAAATTCCAGTCCGAAGCTCCCGTGCATGAAGTACAGCAAAGCTTGTTTGTGTGACTCTAGGGTGCTGATCTCCGGCTTGATGTTATACTTGTCCTTCAACTTATCATATTCAACAAAGTTAGCGACGCCGAGTTGAAAATGCAAGATGTTGTAGTAGCAGTGACCTAGGACGTTTTGGAGTCGTTGAAGGAATGTCATTCTGTCGGTAAGTCCCATGGTGCGTTCAGGTATGTAAGACGGATTTATCGGTAATCCAGTCCTGGGTACAAACAGCATCATTGGACCATTAATGGGTACTCTGTTATCTTCGTTATGGAATGGAACGCCGTTCTTCAATTTCGTTGATATCTTTGATCCCTTGTGGCACCCCAACTTATCTAGTATACATTCCCAACTTTACCCCAGTTCGAACTTTGTGCAGGGCCAACTTTGGGCTCGCCTATCTATGCCAAAAGAGATTTGGCGTGTTTTGGCCACCCGACCCATGAACTCGTTTCAAATTTGGTCACTGGTTAAGCATTTCCGCTTAAGACTTGTACTTCAGGAGATATAAGGCTTTAAAGAGTGCACCCTTAATGTCACGTGACTTGTTTGCTGATGACATCATTATCACATAAGGTCAATATACCTCTAAAGCACTCCCTTTTCAAGATAGCTGCAAGATTTGAACCAATTTGGATATACGCTTCAGGAGATATAGTACTTTAAATGAGGCACCATTTAATGTCACGTGACTCGTCAGCTGATGGTATTGTCATCACGTGAGGTCAATTTCTGTGTGTAGGCCTAAACCTTCCCTTCCTAACTGCCTGCAAAGTTTCAACCCAACATGACATACAATGCAATATACAATACAAAACATTATACTTATCGCGGAAAAGGCACAGATTAGATATCTTAAACATTTGTCCCTTTTGACCTTCCATACATTGCAATCTGCTCTCGTGGTCGGCATTTTGCCAAGTCCAGAGTATAGTACTCTACGCACTGTGCGCCGTCTATGTTGCAGGCAGATATTGGGCGTCCACACACACAGCCAAGTGTGTTAACGCCTTCAATCGTGGACTCCCTATTGTTCCTCTTTTGTTCTTACTTTTTCGGAAGACCCCCCATATGTTTTGTACACGTTCTCCAACCGTGAACTCTTTGGCAACCGTGGACCCGTTTTAGGTACACGATTGAAGGTGTTTACACACTCACAGTAGCATATGCAAAGCACGTGAAATGGGATTTTCGAGTTGGCAATTTACATTTTAAGTGGCTTTTGTCGGCGGTAGTTAATGTATGTGAAAAAGTACACCAATTAGCACTTCATGCAGCTGACTCCAATGTTTTAGCTGTCATCTCATGAACAATCTACGCTTATATTTCTTACGGTTGATATTTTTAAGAATTTTGAAGAATAAAAGAAGTTTTTATTGTAACTTCTGGTCGGTCATCATCCCCAAACTTCATACACGTGTTGACAGGGTAAAGATGATTATCTACATCAATTTTCAGGCGATAAAGACAAGCCTCGCCACAGACATCTATTCAAAATTCATTTTTAGGTGATGTCAACAGTAGATGTTTTGAAAAATACAATACCCTGACAGACTAACACCGTTGAACACAACTTGATACCTATTACCATTTTTAAACAGTAGACCACTTCCGGTTTCAACCGGAAGGAAGTTTCACGTGATATGACCCACACGAGATGAACTCAAGACCACATTTTATCCTGCCACTTGCTGCAAACAGAATGTTGCGGGGGACCACGGTTGATTTTATATGGATTTCATAAATCTAAAGGAAATTTAAATATTCAAAATTTAATAATAACCACATGATAACGTCATCATGGCGTAAATATTTCTGTATTATCTTCGTTTTATATTCAGTTTTTGCTATAACTTTGACGACGATCAACGACGATCAATAATAAATCACTTGATGACGTCATCATGACGTCATGCTTTGCAGCACGTAGGTCTTTATGCAGCCATAGGGTTTTTGCTTGAGGCAACTTTGATGAAGATTAACCCTTGCAAAGGGACTTAAGTGCCACGAAGAAATACTGTGTACAAAGGCATGGGCACAAGAAGAGGAAGAAGAAAAATAAAAAGAATGTTGACAAAAAGAATGCCTTTTTGCAAACAGAGAAAAAGCGAAAAAACGAAAAAAAAGAGAAAAACTAGAGGAACTGCATATGTCTCCATAACAGAACACATCGCTTTTTCTTTTTTTATGGTTGTGAAAAAAAGTTCTTTGTTGGCATAGCACAAAATGTTCATATTCATACACACATATATTGATTTTAAACCAAAAGATGTGTTTCAAGAGATCTTTAATATCACATGGCTTGTCCCGTGTTGACCTCATCATCACGTGAGGACAATATGCTTGTGTCAAATTCCCCGAAATCACTCCCTTTTCAAGATATCTACAAGATTTTAACCTGATCGTGCATGTACTTTAGGAGATATAAGGCTTAAAAGAGTGCACATTTAAAGTCAATTGACTTGTCTCCTGATAACGTCATCGTCAGGGGATGCCTACATTTGTCTGTAACAGTTTCCTTTCTAGTTATCTGCAAAATTTGAACCAGTCAGGACGTGACGTTTAGGAGATAAAAGGCTTTGAAGACAGATTTCATGCCAAGTCAAAAAAATGTGTACAAAACCTGGGGGAAAAATAAAATATTCGTAAATCAATACAAAATAAGGTGAAGATGTCATCATAACGTCATTCATTTAAAATAAATCTTGCATCACTTTGGCAACAATCAAACATCGTGAAACTACCAAAATTGTGCCTCGAAAATAGTGTACAAATTCAATGGGCTGAAATAAACATTTAAAAAAATCTGTAAAAAATCAATTAATGACGTCATCATCACGTCATCCTTTTAGGGCCATGTAGCATAAGGGTCCTTCATTGGGGCAAGTTTGATGAAGATCCGAAATTGTTAAGCTAAAGTTGTGGGCCGAACAAACGTGCACAAAACGAATGGGCCTTTGAGCAGAAGAAAAAGAATAGGAAACTAGATTTGTCTGCGAACAGAACAGAGGGCTTTTTCGCCTTTTTTAACATTTGAACAACCACGGCATCATCAGATCAAGTCATTTTTCGTATATAACGACCCTCTTCTAAATTATCTGCAAAGTTTCAATATGATAGAACGTCAGGAGATAATGGGCTTTAAACAGTGCGCCTTTAATGTAAGGTGACTTATCTTCTGATAATGTCACCAGATAAGGTCAATATTCCTCTAAAGCACTCCCTTTTCAAGATATCTGCAAGATTTGAACCCGAACGGACGTTTACTTCAGGAAATATATGGCTTTAAAGAATTCAACTTTAATGTAACGTGACTTGTAATGTAACGTGACTTGTCTTCTCATGACGTCATCATCACATAAGGTCAATTTTCTTCTACAGCACTCTTTATTCAAGATATCTGCAAGATTTGGACCCAATTGAGCATGTACTTCAGGAGATACAGGGCCTTAAAGAGCATATTCTCCGTTCGCATCGGTCTGCAAACCCTGCCTTATTTGCATAATCATAAATATGCATTGTCACTGTAAAAAACCAAAATTCTTTGATAATATTTAACATAACAGTAATTGATTGCACATTTCATATTTTCTGTGTACAAAATTTAAGATAGAAGATTGCAGGACCACTATAGATGACATCTGTTGCACTACCCGGAACATTTTGGCGCAAAAATGAATTTCACTTTTGATAACTGTTACTAGAAGTTGTACTGTATGATATACACTTTGAAAGTACTCGAACTAAAATCTGCGAGTTAAGGGTCTAGTGTTATCGTTGACTTCATCACCCGTCCTGGTGGGGGTTCAGGACTTAATACGTCCCCAAGCATATCATCAGGTGTCACTACGTAGAATCCAGGCAAAATTAATACATTTAGATAATGTCCGTTATGAAAAAAAGATTGTTGATGGCGTCATCACCAAATGAGCTCAATATTTGTTTCAACCAAGCATTAACATCAACAGAGTTATTCCGTTGAAAAACAACTTAATGCCTTTACAACTTTTAAACAATAATCCTGCTTCCGGTTTCAACTGGAAGGAAGGGTCACGTTATTTGACCGACACGAGATGACTTCAAGACCACAACTTATCCTGGTACTTGCTGCAAACCGAATGTTGCAGGACGCCACGGTTGATTTTATATGGATTTTTATATATTTAACAGCTAAAAAATGAATCTTGACAGAAAGAATTACTTTTTTGCGGACTGCGAAAAAGCCAAAATAAAAAAAAAAAAAGAACTAAAAGAGTGCCCCAAAAATCTTTAAGGAAAGCAAAAGCTGTTTCGGCAGTGAAGCAGAGCAGCTAAATAAACAAAAAAATGCAAGAATATCATTTGCAGAAATAACTGACAAGTTTCTTATAAACTAACCCAAATTGGCACAGTCACTCTGTGGTACTCGCACGGTATTAAGCATGCGATTTGTGAATAGCCAAGCAATGATCCATGCAATGCTTTGGATAAAACTGTCGTTTTTAAATTGGAAATATTTGAGGTTTCAATTATTAATAACACATAAAAAAATAAAACCAGTAACATGAACACATTGAAAAAAAGGCCTAATGTGGTTTTCATATACAAACAAATGATTTTTTTGTTTTTTTCCCCGAAATTTAGGTAGTTTTCCGGTATAGGTTTTTTCAATCGTTTTCGGTGTTTCCGGTGTTTAGGATCTTTTCCCGTAATTAGGGTGGTTTTCGGTGTTTTCCGGTATTCTGGGTGTTTTTCTGGTGTTTTCCAGTAGTGTTTTCGGTAGTTTTCTTGTGTTTTTTGGTAGCTTTCCCGTGGTTTTCGGTATTTTTCGGTGTTTTCTGGTATATAGTGTAACCCCTCGAAAACAATAATTCTATTTGTGGGTGTTTGTTTTCAATTCATTTTTTACACTTATTGTCTACGGTCTCGCTTTAGCAATATTTTCACTTTGGGTCGGTTTAATCGTGATTTGTTCAAAGTGTAAAACTTTGAGAATTCCACCAGGACATGCAATAGGTTTTGTCAGTGAATATGATATCCAAACTGTCTATGCGTTTTTTCGTCTGGTTTCGATGAGCCAACACTGAAAAAAAAATCATCCAAAAATGATTTTTATTTTACACACTCTCAGGAAAATTTTTACTAAATAAAATTCATTCCTATTTTGAGTAAATTTTATTGAAAACTGACATGCGGCATAACAGACACTTGTTTACAACATGACTTAAAGAGTTACATTTAACAACTACTTTCTGGCATAAAAAGTTACTTTTAATTGAGAACGTATAATTTTTTTATGTAGACAAAGTTTCTTTCATTGCGTTGACTTTGAATTCCCTTGTTTGTATCTTCATTCAACAAAAACGTCAGCACTCTGCTTCTCACTTTGGTTTCATCTCTGCCCCGAAGAATTCTGTCACTCATATCACATCGTCTTGTCACACAATTTGGATTCAGTGCGTCTTTAGATCCGACAAATACAAATTATGGCTGTCGTGGAGATTTTCCGGTGAAATCTGGGGAAAATAAACGACGTATTCATTCAGTTTTGAAACCACTTTTGCCAATAAGTAATATTTCAGACGGTCCCAACTTTGAGATAGTGACGTTTCGTATACAAATCCTGATAGGCTAGGTACACTGTCATACATTTCTTACTGGGCCTACATAGGCTTAAAGTAAAAGCATTATTAAGTGCAAATTGAGAAACTTTCTGAAACTAAAAAAGTGCGACTCACATTTCCTTCTGTTCCTTAATTCACTGCTGCGTACACCTCAACCATTATTTTTTTAAATTCATCCACTCCAAGTGCAGAATTCAGTTTTTCTTCGAAATCTGACGATTGAAACAATAAAATCTCAACCGCTTTTTGAAAAACTCCATTTGGAAGTGCGCGCAACGAAATTCTGAACGCTTGAAAATACGCATACACGGGACGCGTTTTGGACGCAATGTCCCATAATCAGTGGTGAAATTACACTCTGGTGCCCGCTGTTGTCGGTCTATAGGTTATGTCTACGCATATGGTGGGCCCGTAGCGGTCAGCTTCGGGCAAGTTCGGGCGCGAACAATGTTCGTCCAGTAGTCAAGTCAATTGTTTTTTAACAATGCGCACTCGAACGATTTGAGTCGGTCAAGTTTTTAAAATCTCCTCGTTACATTTCACTGTTGGCTGTGATTCTAGCAGCCTGCATGGTCACTGGAAACTCGCACAATTATTTTCATGTGAGTGGTTCCCTCTGTAGTGATAAATTAAATCAGCTATTGATAACCAGACCCTGGGCCTGGTCCCACATGGTCAACTAGATCATACAAACCATTTATCATTCGGGCGGTCTATAGTTCGATTTATAGTTAACTATAGTCGTCGCTCGAACTTGCCCCTAGGAGACCCATACTGTTGCTGCGGCGCTGGCGCATGCGCAGTAGCGTTGTTAGAGGCATATTGTTTGTAGTGGTTTTTTTGTCTGTCGAAACAAAAAGCCTTAATAGAAGAGATAAACATAATCACCGCGGTGGATGACAAATACAGTAAAAAGATAATCGGTGACTCGCGGTGTCGTGTTGCTGGTAGCGACGTTTTGGCTGCTAGTGCTGCAAGCCTTCATCAGGCAACTGAAGTCTGGATGCTGCAGAGTCCGCTGTATACCGCTGGACCGCGTTCTTCTTGTGTCTTAATTGTCAGCGTGGTCAGACCCAGCAGAAGCAGTCAACGTTACAGTAGTGCTATGTACCAGTGATGTAGTCGAGTAATTTTTGAGAACCAAGTTCTCTACCAAACATTTAACTAGTAAGGAGGGAACAAAGCTGAGGTAGATCGGAATTTTATGGTACATGCATAAAGGTGAGATTACAAAGCAACATAATGACTTCAGACCATCACTGTTTGATTAGAATTAACTTTTTAGGACAAAAGTACTCGGAAAGTACTCGACCAAGTTCTTTCCGAGTATGTTTCTCCTTAAAACTTAAATTTTACACAACTGGGAGTGTCTGAAGTCTAACATTTTGTAATCTTACCTCTGCACATTTACCATCAAATGCCTGTGCACTCTGGCTTTATTCCCTCTTACCCAGTTCAGTATTTTGCGGAGAACGTTGGTACTCGACTACAACACTGCTACATACTGAGTGTAAAAAGTTCCTTCTGTCGGCGTGTAGCTAGCCCAACTAAAATTTGTGAGTTTGGTTGTTAAGTAGAATAACCTGTCCAGGGTTGATTACAGCATTTCGAGCGTGCGCATTAAAAGTGGCACAAACAGCGAGGTATTGTCATGTGGGACCGGTATGACAATTCAGTAAAGCTCTATACCATGAAGGCCCTTCACAATGGAGCACTAAGTCTTCATAACTACTGAAAAATTTACTTATATATAGCTATCTATGATTCTACATCTCTCCCTGCCTCCTTCCCTGCCGTTGGATTTTCGAGATGCTTTTCCGACAATGAGTTTTTCAAATTACAGTTTGTATATAGCCTTTTGAAACTCTTTCTTGTTTTATAGAATACAACATTGACCAGTTATAGGGCATTTGTTTAGAGTGACAGCGTGACTTGCAAATAATACTGACATTATTAAAAGACTTTTTGGCAGACGTACTGTTAAAGGTTAACAAGTGTTGCTGTTTGAAAGAAAGTGACAAGTTTAAGCTCTAACAGAAACGTACCATTCTCCATGTTTTGTAGGGACAGCAAAGAAGACAGAGTTCAGGACGAATGGGATGTCTAAAGCCTGCGCCAACATTGGGCTGCAAGGTATGTAGTCATCTCCAACAAGCATGTCAAATTTCTCTTCTTGCAAACGTTTCATGGTGGCTGAATCAGCGAACAGGTCGTCACATTCTTGCAGCCACATGTCTGTGATTATTAACTTGTCACGCACGTCTTTTTCTAGAAACCACTGGCAACCGAAGAAATTCAACTTCCCTGTCAGGGCTGCTTCAGACAAATAGTCATTCACACTAGACCTGTCCTGTTTGGTATAAGACGAATTGAAGACGACCACAGACAAGTCGGCATCTTTCTTCCGAAGGCTGGTAGGGTTTGAGGTGCTCACCAAGGAGACAACGCGATGACCTTGGCGGGCTAATGCTCGGCCTGACTCGACCAGGTTGATGTAGTGGCTTCCCCCGGTAATAGAAGCGAAATATAGGAATTTGTACTTTTCCCCGCCTTGTGTATTCCTCACATCGCTGCTCAAAGCTGGCGACGCGAACGAGGTCAACAAGATCGAAAGAACTAGAAATAAAAGCGACATTTTTAGCAATTAATCCGTCCAAAAATGAAGACAAGAAAAAAGCCTGTGGAAATGCAAGGTAGCTTGTAATGAAAGGAAAGATAATAACGGGATTTTTTTCACACAGAATTCTTTATCAAAGTGGACTTTATACACACTTGTAATCACATGAATGTTTGAAACACTCAACATGTGCCCTTTGCCACAATAGCTGGTATTAGCTGGTGCGTTTATTATTTTTTATTTACCTAAAGCAAATTTAAACAGCGGAACATTGTTCGGTAAAACCTTTTTCAAAATGGCCTGTTGGCGAAAATTCCCCAAATCCATAAGGTGCGAAAATAACTAGATGCTTCAAACAAAATAACCAGCAAGATAGAATTATTCGCAAAACAGCTTGTTTTTTGTTAATACAAGTGACATCTTTAGGAAACTCAAGGAAACTATTCTACACTTTGGGTCCAGCAAAGTTCAATGTGCGTTTTGCAAGCTCTAGTTTGGAATGGGGGTATATAAAAAACATTCAATTCTATGTCATAAAAATTGTGAACATACCTCTGTTGAAGTTTAAATTAACATCTGTATAATTGAATTACGACAACGTTTGTGTACAATTTTGGGGCCAGGTTTATTAAGTGTGGAAACTTTGCAGCAGAAATTTGAAAACGTTTGTCTTATTCCCTTTTTGAAGACAAACAACCATATCTTTAAAGGTGTGATGACTTATTTCCACAGATTTCACGGGTTGCCTTTTTCCAGAAATAATGCATGATTTTGACCGTTACATTTTTTGTGAAGAATTCAAGTTGTGAAACCAAAGTGATGGTATGGAATAACTTGTTCAGATCAGCAAAAGAATGAACAAACTGTGTTTACCCATTTCATTTTGGAAATGTTGTCAAGAGCCTTCTTTAGAAGTTAATAACTCACACTATTTTAAAAGTTCCCTGGGGGAGTAAGGAGAAATAATTTCCTCTAGAAACATTATTGATATTAAAACCCTCCAAGAAAGTAGTCATTTAGTGTGAAAACTAGAAAGTAAAGTATCAAAAATTGGTTTTCAATAAATTTTGCGAACATTATTTAAAATTGTCGTTTCCAATAATATGAAGGTGTTTCCTGGGATGTTCTCATCACCTCGACTAGATTTATTCCTGAAATAATCACCATCATTTCCAGTCGTTATATACGAGACAATTTTTCAGGGTTAGAAATCTCCAGATACTTACGGCATGATCAATACATGGTTGAATGATGTCATTGTCTCTTATTCTGTGAGGGAATGGAAGTTTGGTGGAGAGTGTATGGTTTACAGCTGGTGTGGGACAAGGTTGCC
>NW_019091495.1:855686-868946 GCF_001949145.1 Acanthaster planci
GATAGTGGCCCATGCCGCAAATGAACAAACGTTTTAGCATGAATACACGATTAGTTATAACGTTCAAAGGTTTCAGTCAAAGGTGCACAAACTTTGGTTTGTTAAGTAAGCACCGTCTGTTACAACCGATAGATTCCAAGCGTATTGAATAAACACATATGATCTTTGTCTTTTGAAACATCTTGAAAGACTTTGGCTAGTGGTAACCAAGTCAAAGGTGCCCAACTTTGGTTTGTCAAGTAAGTATCGTCTGTTACAACTGATAGATTCCCGAGCGCAGTGAATAAAACATATGATCTTTGTCTTTTGAAACATCTTGAAAAACTTTGGTTAGTGGTAATTTTTTATTTTTTTTTTATTTAGCTTCATCAGGACAAATCGATGACACACACCTGCGATACTTCACCGAGTTCCAGTATACAGGCCTATATGTGCCCGTAACAGTCAATGCATGTTTTTTGAAAGGTGACTGGATTGGAAATTTTCGACAATTTTTTTGTAATGAAGAAGACAATTACCTACTGCATACTATAACTTTAATGTACGGATTTCCTGTACCCAGGAACAAAACAAGTTGAGAGCCACAATGGGTTTTGGGTTTAATGAATCATTTCCTCTTCTTTTAGTTTCTGTTCATATCTTTATAAACTTGGAATAGGTTTTTTTCATGACCTTAGTTATTACGTTACTTATTTTGCTTCTTTTCTTAACTAGATTTTTCCATCTTGGATGTATAGCACGAATTTTTAGAAAGATTTCAACCACACAATATTACGGCTGTATTTGATGACCTTTGGAAAAACTTGACTCTTGGTACATTTTGGTACTCGAAAGAACCCTCGGTAGACGGAACGGCCTCTTTGGCGAGTGCATTGGAGCTAATTAACATTTAATTTTTTTGTCCAAATTCCACGACTACTTATCATATCCTACCCCTGTACATGCTGAAAAACCTGGTTTAGTCATTTTACAGCCAGGGCCTCCCCTAGCCAGAAAAAAATGCAAAAAATCCAAATTGAGCGGCTTAGCTGGAGCTGGCTAATTCGAGTAAATCAATTATCATCACATGACCCATTAGTCGGTGTTAAACATACTGGTTTATAACCTCCCGGTCACACAAAATGCATCAATGGCACACGTACTTCGTACATCTACACTCCTTAATTTGAAGCTAAACTACCCGATAACCCACGGCTAATGAGTTCTTTGATGTAAACGTTTGTCCATTGGTTCTGAGTGCATCACTAAACGTGTATGGCCCATGAGCATTGGGGCAATTGAGAAGATTGTCACTGATTAAGACTATAGTAGAACACGGATAATACAAAAATTTGAGGTCCCAGGTCCTTGTTGTTGTTTTCCATTTGTATTACTGGTAATATAAGGTACATAATAAGGTGGAATTGTTCAAGGGCTTTGAGGTAACAGTGTTCCACTGTAAATACATCCAAATGGAGTTTCACTAACTTTTGAAATTACAAATAGGCCCTACTCCAATTGTGGAAATGTAGATTGCACAAATTGTACCGGTAGATACACAACATCCAACCATTTTACTCAAGGAATTATTGAACAGACACATCCATAGTTCTCTTCCCTCAGACACCTGTCTTGATATCTACGAGTTTCAAGAAAAGAATCGATTCATGAAGCCCCATCCCATATTGGCGTGGTCAACGGGAGTCATGTTTATATGCAACCACGTCTGAAACGTACTGTCGGTGCATTGCTGGAGAAAGCATTGTTGCCGTCAGCAATCAATAAGCCTTTTGCGACTTAAATATGAATAACCAGTTATATGCCAAGGCAAGTTCTGGATCAACCCCCTGCTCCAGAAACGGACTTCCCCCAGAACTCGTGACCTCCCGAACCAGAACTCATGACCCCAAAACCAAAGAGGGACTTCCCCGGGACTTCCCTACTTCTCGGAAAACCTCAGTCCCCCCTGAAGCTTTGAAAAAAAATAAAAAAAATAAAAACCTTTGAGAAAAAATGAAAACCAAAACCTATATATAAATAGAGACATGAATACGAAAACAAAACCACAACGTTGTCCTATCTTATCGGACTTTAGACGATTGAAAAAAATCATTTTTATCCGACTTTGTCAAACAACAAAATATTCCATTACTACCAGCTAAACGTAACAACACTCCCAGCGCGAACTCGTACAAGCAATTCGAGCGAGCCAATAACAGTTTAAAACATCTTCCGCGGCAATCATATCGTCAGCTCTTACAGATAGCACAAGACAACGACATATCTGTTTCCCGGGCTTAGGAGAATAACGGGAAACTATTGTCTTAGGAATTCGAGCAACGCATACCCTGTTAAGTTGTGTAACGGGGCGTGGGATCTGTATATTAAAGGGAAGAAAAGAGTATTGAAATCAGTTGTAGCAAGCACTCTTCACGAGACATGCGTACATTTTGGTCCATCATGGAGCAACAACAGCTACAGGCCAGTGCTAGCTACATCGACGACCGAGTTAGACAGGCAGTGGCAAGTTCGCAATCAGCTTTGCTGGAAAAGCGTGACTGTTTGATATCGTCAAAGCTATCTACATTTGAGAGCACGCTTAACAGCAGTCAGAAAGAAATTTCAGAGTCAGCTTGTAAAAATACAGAACAGTATTTTAACCAAGTTGCAAAGATCAATATAAGTTTAATGTTAAGGTTGCTTTTAAGCTGAGAGACGCCGAGTTGAATCTGCAGGACGAGGCTCAAATACAGCAAGCATCGAAGGACATATCCGAGGGTAAAGAGTTAATAAACCATAGACGAAAGCTAATCAAAATGGCAGATATTTCGGAGCTAGGGTAAAAAGCAGCAACGGAGTGTGAAACCAACCCACTGGCATCGGATTCAGAAGACGAGAAGAAGATGTATCCCTGAAGCCAGGACCTCTAAGAGGCTAAAGATTTAACAGGCCACGAAAAGCAGAAACCCACCAGATTTGCTTCCTGGCATCTGCAGTACCTCGACCAGTCACGGTCAGCAAGAGCAAGGCCGGGCTTTGTTTCGGTTGCGGGCAAGCCGGTCACTGGAAGTACGAGTGTACTTAAAAGATGGATACAGTCAAAGGCGGATAAGATAAGTATTTTTGAAAGTGTTTCAAGCAATAATGTAGATAACATGGATTGCAAAATTGCTCAAGAAGGTATGAAAAAATCTGACCCCAATTTGCAACTTGGCAAGTGTTATAGTGGTGAGAATTTGGTTAAGATGTCACTTGGGAGATTAGGCAAACTGTTGCATCAGTGGGATAAAATTGGAGTTAATCCATTTATGAGAAGTTTTCGGTGGAAGGATATAAAATTCCTTTACTAACCTCGCCTCATGTTATATTTTCCGATAATAACAAGTCTGCTAAGGAAAACGCCACTTTCGGTGTGGAAGAGATACAGAGACTACTTGCAAAGGGTTCCATCTCGGAGGTTGACTCACATCCTGTCATCGTCAATCCGTTAACGGTGGCGTATAATAGGAAAGGAAAACCAAGAATGCTCCTTGATTGCAGAAATGTTAACCATCACTTGACAAAATTCAATTTCAAATACGAAGATGTGTTGGTGGCCAAGCAATTGTTTGGAACTGTAGACTTTTATTTTTTTTTAATTGAAGTCCGCCTCTCTTCATGTTGAAATATTCAAAGATCATAGGAAATATCCAGGTTTTTCCTGAAAGTATGACAAAAAATTAGTCTTCTATCAGTTTAATGTGCTTTCGTTTGTATTGGCCACAGCACCATACATGTTCACCAAATTAACGAGAGTCATTATAACGTTTTGCAGAGCGCAAGGTTTTAAAGTGATCATGTTCCTAGATGATGGATAAGGAGGTAATCGTAGTATCGAGCAAGCAGAGCTGTTGAGCAATACTGTTGAATCTTCTTTACAAGAGTTGGGATTTTTAATAGCACACGAGAAATGCGAGTGGAAGCCGCCACAGACCGTGACTTGGTTGGGTTTCAATTGGCATATGAGTGTAGGCATATTACACGCTACTTCAGAAAGAATAGGAAGAATAACCCTTGCTCTGAATTCTTTGATTTATCAAGCGAATTCAAGTAAAAACCAGCTGGTGCCTGTCAGGTTTTTGGCTTCTGTAGTTGGCCAAATAATTTCTCTGGCTAATTCAATTGGCAAATTGGTTCTATTAAAAACGAGAGCATTGTATCATTGCATTGATATCCGCGCAAGTTGGAACGCACCCGTGATGGTAACTGAAGCGGCACTTGATGAAGGAAATTATTCTGGAAATGTAACGTAGAGAGCTTGAATAACAAGGGCTTAAGTATTAAAAGCCCAGAATCGAGTGCGATTAAAGTATTCAGTGATGCATCCGCCACTGGGTATGGCGGCCATGTCTCTCTTTGTGAAGGGCATGTCTACCTTTGTGCGGGAGCTGTTACTGAAAGCACGTGTGTTAATTCCCTTTGTGCGGGAGCCTTGAACTGAAGGCAGCGATGACAGATGTGTGTATAGCACTTTTACAAACTAATGCAGCCACTGCAGAGGGTATTACTGTAGACGCCCCTTGTGCGGGAGCCTTTGCTGAAGGCAGTGATATTTCCACTTACGGCTGTGGCAGTATGAACTCCCTTTGTGCGGGAGCCTCGATGGCAGGCCGTGATGACGTACAAGTATGCGTTAGAAGATCTGTTGGCCAAGAAAGGCTAGTGGAAGGTAGTGTAGTGGTAGGCTCATGGGGTAAAAATTGGAGAGAATTGGAATCGGTACACTGAGTACTCAAAAGTAACTAGAAGTTATTGAAAAGTAGGAGAATTCAGTGCTTGACTGGTAATAAAATGTGAAGCAAGTGTTGAATAACGGTAGCAAAAAGTCTAACTTGCAGGAAATATCTCTGAACATGAACAACTTTTGTGAAACGAATTCGACAACTCTTGACCCAGAATGGATACAAAGAAAAAGCAATATACAAGCAGATTTGCTGAGCAGAACCATGGACAGTGATGATTGGAGGATACCACCATGGATTTGCATCTAATTTGAATAAACAGTGTAAAACATTTAACTCGAGGTGGTGGTGTCCAGGAACGGAGGCAGTTGACGCTTTTAGCCAGATGTGGGCTAATGACAATAACTGGCTAGTACTTCCCCTAAGATTACTTTCTGAGAATACTGTTGAAAATGCAAGCTGACAGAGCTAAAGGCATATTTGATCGTTCCAATGTGGGAATCGGCACCTTTTTGGCCCTTTTTACTTACTGCAAGCAAAGTTTTAAGTCGTTAAAGACAAGAGTATGGTACTTCCACAAGAAAAAGTCATCCTTAAAGGTCAAGGAAATAATGGTATTTTTTTCTGATGACTCCCTGAAATTCAAGTTGATAGCTTTGAAGCTAGTGATTTGAATTTGTCCAGCATCATTGTAATTACTGGAAGGGAAAATTGAATGTGATTTCCATTTTCTCTGAGAGAGATAGGATTGAATCAAAGCGTCTCCGCGGTTGAAGTGGTGGATGACAACTTAACTGACCAGATGTGTCATCATCTTATGCTTTCCAAGAGTGGTGCAACGGTGAAAAAGTACGTCGGGGGATTCAAGAAATGGCAGAGCTTTTGTACCAGAACTGGTTACACCCCTTTACCAGCCCAGCCCATTACCATCACCGTGAATCTGACGAAGCTTCTGGACTCGGGTGCATCCCATCATGTTATCTCAGCTGCAGTATACAGCATTAAATGGGTGCATGAGATGAATGGTTTAGTCGACCCAACAAATAATTCATTCGTCATTAATTTGCAGGAATTGGCTACACGTACAACTGGGCACATGACACAGAAAAAAAGATGCAGTAACATCTGAGATGTCGGTCAAACTTTGTGATATGTATGCCGAAGAAACAGATTTATTAGTTATTAGAGATCTAGCTATGATAACTTTAGCATTTGCAGGATTGCTTCCTTTCAACGAATTAAGTTCTCAGCGTTGTTCCGATATTACTATTGCACCTGATTATTTTACTGTTGTGATAAAAAAACAGCAAAACAGATCAGTACCGTTCTGGTAAAGAGGTGGTAGTTTCCAACGGTTCTACTTCCATGTCCATATTCTATGTTGTTGAGATATATGTCAGCCGCTCGTGTAGATAATACTACTTCCGCTTATTTGTTCAAACCTGCCTTTAGATCAAGCAACAGTTGTAATTAATTTCCAAAGACAAAATGCTAAGTTATACAAGAACCAGGGAGTGTGTGCTCAAGTGGCTGTCTCTGGTAGCACTCAATTTGAATCTGGGTTTACATTCCCTCAGAGCGGGAGGAGTTAGGGCCTACTGCTGCATAATGATGTCAAAGAGCGCTGTCTGAAGAGATACGGGCGCTGGAAGCGTGACGGGAGTAAAGATGGATCTGTGGGAGATTCACTAGAAAAGAGGCTAGAAGTTACCCAAAATTGGGTTTATAATAACGTTCTTAAGTTAATTTTCTTAATCCCATGCTTTGGTAACGTTCTAAGGCGCTCCCGTGCTGTGCTATTGCCCATTTTAAGAAGGTGTTTGTGTAATTATAAGTGGAGTAATTATAAGAGACTATCTGTTTCCCGCATTTGGGAGAATAGCGGGAAAGTGTTGTCTTAGGAATTCGAGCAACGCATACCTCGTAGCGTAACGGGGCATAGGATCTATATATAATAGGGAAGAAAGGAGTATTGAAATCAGTCTTAGCAAGCACTCTTCACGAGACACACGTACATTTATATTATTGGCATAAATATTCTATAATGTCAGGGTGAAGCCCAACACCCTCACGGAGAAGGATTCTGAATGTTTTGGGGCACAGATTTTTCACAGCATTTTTATTATTTTTATCTCTGTTGTTTTCCTGGACGTCGAATCCTCCGATGAAGCGTTCTAGTTTTTGAAATGGCTGAAGATGCAATTATGTTATTGAATTTCAACCTATTTTAGCCATGGTAGCTGGCCTTATTGCCAAATGAGTGTCAAAGCACCTCCCAGTGTTTGCCAGTTTACGAAGTGTTTGCGCCATATCATTATACTATAGGCCTATGTAAGTCTTAATTTAACAGATTGTTGTATGTAACGTCCAATAAAGGGACGTCGTGTCTCCAGCGCTGTGCTATTGCCCATGATAAGGTGTTTGTGCAATTATAAGTGGAGTAAAAAAAATAAGACTACAGGCGCAAAAGGCAACGTACTACGAAAAGACCTAATTACCGCAATTAAAGCTTACATTAAACCGGAAGCGATCGAAGAGGTAAACATCCGAAGAACCGGCGCTTTCAAGGTAACTAAAGAACTGGAAACTGGCGCCTACTTCCTTTGCCGACGACTTGATTCCCCTTTTCGATTTTTACAAAAAGTATTGCCGAGTTTAAAGAGATAGGCTCTTACAAGTTGCAGACGGCAATCAAGGTTAAATTCACGATGGAAAAGCCCGGTGCCGAAACTAAATTTGGCGTTTTCACATTTACGAGTAAGAATAACGTGGTGATTTATAAACCAGAAGTCAAGCACGCTTTGAAGGAACAAATAGCAAAACATCTTGAAGACGTCGAAGCTCGCAACAGAGAGGCTCGGGCTGGGTGTTTTATAAAGTCATCGCGTTTTACATCAACGTGGTAAAGTATAACTTGAACCCGTGGGAGCGACTTGCACCTTATTGCCTAAAGAACTGGCATACAAGAAAGCAATCGTTAACGTTCAAAAGAAGAATGACTCGCCATTCGCTGGGCATTAAGAGCTGCTTTAACATTTATTTCAGACAACGTCAAACACCACCTAGAAACCAACCCAAATTACAAAATTAACAACGTACCTCAACTTACACCACAGACGACGGTTTAAACTTTAGAAACGTAGACTTTCCAACTCCCTTGTCGCAGATTCCGCGAATCGAATCACAAAACAACTTGGCGATCAACGTGTTTGGTTACACGGGGAAAGAAGGCGTCTACATACTTTACAAAACTAAATGCATGGGCGAACCGATCAACTTACTTTACTTTAACCGAGGTGAAACAGCTCACTACTGTTGGATGAAGAACTTTTCTCGGTTGATGAGTGACGTTAACAAACACGACGGCATATCGTACTGGTGCTTCAATTGCCTATCTCACTTTCAAACTGAACAACAGCGAGACAAACACCGAGAAGACTGTCAAGGAATGGACACAGCACCTTCCAAAGTAGAGTTACCTGTAAAGGGCCAAGACATTCTCAAGTTTGAAAATTACAAGAACAAGCAAGACGGCTCCGTTCGTCATCTACGTAGATTTCGAGTCTGTTTTAGAGCGTCTCCCACCAGAACCATTAAACACGGTCAAGGTACAACACCACAAACCCTGCGGCTACTCTCACGCGGTCGGTATAGATGTGATGGTGTGTGTAGCAGTCGCAAAACCTACAGAGGCCAAGACGCAGCCGTTCATTTCGTGAAGTCGCTATCGAGAGAAGTTCACACGATTAACGAAACACTTGCCGATCCAAAGCCCCTCACCTGGTCGCACGAACGGCAGAAACTTCACGACAAATGCAACGTATGCCGGCTTGCGAAAGGCACATCAGCCCAACTAAAGAATCCCAGTGTCAATGCCCAATCCCAGACGAACCAAAAACTAAAGGCGAAAAGGCGGCCTTTAGTTCCTTAAACGACCGTGGTTTAAGAGAGTACATTTGCATGACTTGCAAGGAACCCATCAACAAGTTTAGAAAATTCCGCGAACATTGCCACATAATGGGCAAGTATCGAGGTTCAGGGCATGTTTATTGCACTCTCAAGTTAATGACTCGTTCATTATATTATTTTGTCAGTTTCCAATTTCATGGCTGAGAGAGTTTAAGTAAGACCAAGGCTTGGGATTCTAATCTGCTGTACAGTACACGTCAAAAGATATGGCCATTTTAATTAGTTTCTGGCTTAAGTAGTGACCTTTGACCTGTCCACCACAATTTTCATTCTTATGTTTGTGATTAGAGGCCACCACCCTCTAACTTCATGACTTGGTTTCAAACTTGTACCTTTCATGTTAATTACAACCCTAATTGGCACTTATGAGCGTTGTTCTTTATCAGTGATATTTCCACCTGAAATGTTATTCTTATGTTGCTGATTTGCATAAAGTGTGGTGCCCTTAATCATTTGGCATAAAATGGAACTTGTACCTTGCATGTTAATTAAATCCAATTTGGGGGGTTTTTCAAACGGTGCCCCCTCCCACATCCACCACTGATGGAACATAAGAATGGCAGTTTTTTGCAGGGGTAAGCAACTGCTACATCCCTAGTGCCCCAAAACTTTGTACCTTCCATGTTAAATAAACCTCTCCTATCTCCCGGACTAATATACTACTGTTGCACTTAAATTTATATTATTGTTTTTGCCGGTTGTGGGATATTATTGTGTCGAAATATCTGCACCCTCAGGCACACAGCACATGGGTAGGTATATGCTTCTGCTGGGCCTCAATGCTCCAAGATCCTTGGTGCTAGACTTGGTACATTCCAAGCAAAACCGCACAGAGTAAATAAATTTCTCAAGTGTTGAGAGAGTTGAATATCTATGCGTCTCGTCCTTGGTACATGTACTAGGTTAGAGCACCTTCATTGGTAGCCACACTTGGGAGTACCATTCTCATTTATTGACAACCTGGGGTATCAGAGGCGCTGGTAGGTTCTGTGATGTGCTGGAAATCTCTGTGTCCAATCCTGCTGGTACCTTGGCTCTTCTGATGATCAGAGGTTTCTCCCTCAAGACATCGTCCACCTGAAACAACCAGAAACACAGTTCAACATGAAAGTGAATATGAGCAAGAAGCATTCGCACGCACCTGTTTGTCCTCGACAGGCCACTGACTAGCAGATTTGGAATTGCTTTGGATGTAGTACCCGAGCAAAGTTTAGTCTTGGATTCAAATGGAAGGATCACAACATGTACTTATGCTTAATATGATAGCATTTGATTTTCTTTGTACCAAGTCACATATTTCAAGAGCTGTTTACTAAACACAAAGGCCCAATTTCACAAAACTGCTTAAAAACAGGTAGAAGGAAACTTGTGCTTTTTATAGAAGTAAAATTTGCTAACCTTAAGGACTATTTGGGCTGGTTGGGCTTACGGTTTTGTGCACATAGGAATTTCCATTGTTTTGTCACACTGTTAAGCACATTTTTCCTCAATGGTAAGCGCCCTTTGCCATGCTTACTGCCTTCGATCTCCGTGAAACACACACAGCCTCTGTAAATGTAAAATTGTGTGCTTGTTTCATCAGTCAAATACTCATATGAGTGAAAATATAGAATACCAGAACAAATGCTCAACCTGTTTGATAACACTGTCCTTCCAAGCTGTCATCTCAGCTTGTAACTCCCTGGCACTCTTCATCAGTCGATCCTGTCTACCTCGTAACTCCTCAAGGGAGGTTAAGTTAGCGTACATCAACCGTAGTCCACTACAAATAGGCTCGCTGGATATGGTCCCTGGTGGTACGGCCTTGCCCGTCATGTAGCTGTCGTACTCTTCTTGACTTAGAGACAGTGACTGAGCATCTAGATTCTCTATGAAGCTGATGGCACAGCACTGCATGAACATAAACACATAAAAATTTGGACCAACACAAAAAACTAAAATTCGACAACTGAGGTTTATTTATGAAAGATGCCCTAGTAGGTGGGCCGCAATTCAACACTGGCTGAAATTTTGCTTTGTTGTTCATCTTTTTTGGCAAAAGCAAAAGACTTTTCCATTTGTATTTCTTGGTGAAGCCTGTATGCTGGAGTCAGAGGTTAGTGATTCAAATCACATTCAGATAGAAGCAACTTTTTTTCTTCAGTTATGGACAAGCAGAATTCAAGCCTACTTTTTTACTGTAATACAGGAATGGACTCATACATACATTTTCTTAGGCTGGATATTGGATTATGGAATATTTTGTCAAACTTATATTTTCGAAATTGAAAATTCCTCAGTGAAATACATAAAGAAAAAAATTCCAATTATTTGGGAGCAAAACTGTATCTTGAAAGCATATATCAAGGAGTACACTTTAAATGCGTGTCACCAACAATACGGCCAACAAGACTTTTCCTTCAAAGTTTTTCCATTTCTTTTTGTAAAATTATGAATATTTTATTTGTGCCTCAGTACAACCAAATATTTGAATATTCCATTGAACAGAAAGTTGAATATCTAATTATTTGGATTGACTCAGCCTCAATATACATGTACATGACACTTTAACATGAAGTAGAATTTCTAACTTCTACTTCTGTGAGAGCTCAATCACAAGACCAGATTGTACTAACCACGTTAGTGAAGTAATATCCAGCTTCACCTTGCATCAATCGCGATGGGTTGGCAAACCTAGTGATGTACTGAATATTGGAGTGTAGTTGGGGTGGATTTGCCTTCAGTACCATGTAGATAAGAGCAGGCAAGTAGTCATCGGCACTTGAAGGAGCATCTTGGGATAAACTGATCATCTTGAAGATGTTCTTGCTGCAGCGGACAATGCACGATAGCTTGTCGATTGGTGCCCTGCGTGAGTTGACTTCTATAAGATCTGCAAAGGATGTACAATAAATGCCATTGCGTTAACGATGATCACATGTCTTTTACAAACAAAAAATGTTGAAATGGCCTTCAAATAACAAGCATTTCCATTCTTGTGCTTTAAAGCAGCAAAAGGATATTACTGTTCAGACTCAATTATTGTTTGAGTCTTCAGCTTTCAAGCTAAAAGTAAAAGTAAGTTGTTGCCCTGAGACAAATTTGAGCATTTATCCTGAAAAGAACATGTATTGCTGGTATTGGTCATAGTTAGGAATGTATTGTAAGCACAGACTATTGCAGACTGAGAAAAGTATTATCACTTAAGTTTTAAAAAACAATTTGTAGCATACCTGTCTGAGCCCTCTCAATTAGCTCTCGCACCCGTGGGTTTCCTTCATCAATCACAGCATCCAACATGGCTGGCATGATCCATCTCAGGCGACGGATACGATTCTGCACCGCGAGGTCCTTCTGCTCATCATCTGTGTAGGGCGGGCAGAATAGCGTGCGATACAACCTTGTCATGATGACCTTCTCCACATTATCCAACATACCCTCAAGCTGCTCATGAGATGAACCTACAATAAACAGGTGGAATATCTCATTACCGATTGGAAAAAGAAATCCTTGCTGTCAATTATCAACCACGGCCATTGAGTCCTAATGTAATGGGCATTTTATATGTACACTTGATTCAATTAACTAAAAGCCAGTGAACAGTTAGTTACATGTACATGTATGTTACACGACATTTTGAATTTTAACATGGAATTCAAAAGTCAAATAAAAAGGATGACCACTGGTTTGCAGGCACTATTCAGCCTCCCAAAAAGTCTCTGGTTTCTGGTCAGGGGCTGGCTCCAAAAGTGACGTGGCTTTCTTGCCCTTACTTTTTCTTCCAAGAAATGATGTACATGTACATACAATGCTCGATGTCCATTGCGATTCCATGTGTACATACATGTACCACCGCTACCAAACTGAAATAGACTGGCCCCCTCATGACTACTGTTTGAAAGCATTTTCAGCTTTGTACAAATGACACAAAAACCACCTCGTTTGTTCGGTTCCCAGATGTAAATAAATAATGCAGAAATGACATCATCTGACTAAATGTGTAGGGCCTGGAGGGACAGTACACACAGTACTGCACAGTACATGTACATATTACTCAACCATAACCCATCTAGAACCTGTTAAAATTAAGCAGTAGCAGAATTCCACTCCATCAAGCAAGTTTGACAGCTTTAGGAGGTCATATTATACCAAACAAAAACTTTTTTGTTTGCCGACAAGCAGGCCTGCAGCGACTTACGTGCTTTTGCCGACACGCAGGTCTCCAGTGACTTGCTAGCTGACCAGAAACCGGAGACCGTTTTTGGCCTCAGCAGCACTAACATCCCGTAATTTAACAACAGCTTTCCAACTGAAGCAGGGGTGTTTCTGAGATTGGAATTCTCCCTTATCAAAAGCTAACGCCTCAATTTGACTACAGCTGTAAAAAACATATACATGTATCTGTACTTCCTAACTTTATACATGTGTATGTATATGTGCCATTATTGTTATTACATGTACAGTAGCTCTCCATTTATTTTAATAGCCTGATGAATACGTGTGATTTATATACATGTACCTACTTTGACGGCATGTAACTCAGTGTGACTCACAGTCGAGCTGAATGTGCTGTGATGTGAATTTTACGAGAGCTACATCTACTACAACCCAT
>NW_019091495.1:869905-885838 GCF_001949145.1 Acanthaster planci
GGGATTTTTTGCCCTGCCCGACGTGTATGATAATACTGTATATAACACTGTGTATGCCCAGAATGCTTGTGAAGAAAACCAACAGTGTCCTGGGGGGGGTCTCGAACCCATGACCTCCTTCTTACTAGTGCAGAGGTCTTATTAGACCTTACTAGAGCAGGAGGTTGTGGGTTCAATTTCCACCCAAGTATGCTTGTGGTTTTTTTACAAGCCTTTGGGGTCATATACTAAGTACACGATACACATCAGGCCAGGCAAAAAATCCAGCGGTGCAGAAGGGAAGACTGTGGGAAGCGGGAAAAAGAATTCCCTTTGGCAAACTAGTAAACATTCCACAGTAATGCTGAGGATAGTTGGCTAGGAAATGACACCCTCATCAAGATAAATGTGCTGTGGCAGATTTTTGATTAGATATGGTACAGCTTGTTAGCAAGCAGTTGAAACCTGTACTAACGAGAAGTAACTCTCTGCTAACTCCAACACTACTGATTCCAACAGCACCCAACGTCATGGAAATTCTGATGCATCTACATCCTGAAGATATGGTCTCTAAGTCCACCTGTTGGAATCTGTTAGATTTTGAAGGTTCCATGCTTTACTCTTGATGGATTCTGTTGGATCATGGAGCTACTAAACAAAAGGAGTTAGAACGAAGTCCCCATTTGTACTTGCAGTGCTGGAGGTGGCCATGATTGACCCTGTTGATCTCTGTATGTGCTTACTCCTTGTGTTTCATAGCTCCAGCAAATCTGAGTGGAGATTATTTACACATACTTCACTGTGGAGATAATGCGAATATTTACATAAAAGTACCTGTTCGCCTGATGATTAAGATGTACTTGCTGTGTTAGGTGGAAAATGCAAAAGCAGCTCTAAACGATGTCTCAAAGCTGGTGAAGGTGAAAATGACGGCAAGACCAAGTCCGGAAGAGGAAAAACAAAGCTGATATTTACCTTGTGCAAGTTTACCTTTAAATGCTACATGGGTCTTCATCCTTTCTGCCATCGCAGCATAGAAGTCTTGCACCATCTCAGATTGCTCCTCTATGTTCAGGTGAGTGTGTCGTTGGATCTTCTCAACAAACACGCGGCACTGCTTGTTGAGGTCTTGGGCCGCTGGACGGTTCAGCATCTTCAAGAATTCCATGAAGTCACCCATGGCCTTTTGGCTCTCGGTGCTGTGCTTACGCTCTAAGACTGGTTGCTGCTGAATCATCTCTGTAAGGAAGAAATGAAGAAATGTCACAATATCCGGTGCCAAAGTCTCAGCCAAAAATCTGTGGCTTCATGTGGCATGCCTGATTATACTTGGAGAATTACAATTTTACAAATGCATCATAGAGCGATGTGTGGTATGGAAAGGATAGGGTTAAACTAAATTACCCAAAAGCACTAAAGGCTAGAAAGGATTTCACAACTGATCAGGCTGAATGTTGGAAAGACGACTTTACAACAAAGTAATACACAACATTATACATTTTACAGACAGAAGTTTTTATATCAGTTCAAAGAGAATGCTATCTTGCATATGAGGGAGTAGCTGCCACTGAGGGCGCAATCCTTAGCAAGCATACAACATAAAATGTGTACAAAATAACGCTGGTCTTACCCTTACTTCCACTTTTGGCAGTTTTACCAAAGAAAGTCTTCACAGCTTTGCTGCGCGTTGAAGAGTGCTGTTTCTTCTTTTCCTCAAATTTGTCAAAGGTGAGCGTTTCGCTGCTGTTGCTCGAGGCTGACTGGAGTGACTGAGCACGCTCACTGTCGGCAATCCTTCAGAGCACAAACAGCCAACCGATTAGCAATTTTTGACCATACCTGGCCTTGGTCTAGGGCAAATATAGGACATCTCTGCAGCCCAACTGCCTGACTCTATTAGCACTCTGGTCCTGACATGAACACTCCTACGTGTACAGGTGGAAATGTTCAAAACCCTACAAGGTACAGACACCTCATGAAAGACCATCTGCACTCATACTCTTGTGATATCTAGCCGTAGGATCGCTAACAAATGTACTGGCTGGTATTAACCTTCATCCTACTGAACCTCATAGAAGTTCAGAAGGATTACAAAAGGCTGGGCTAATCCTTCATTCCAGCATTCCAAGACATCTCTAACCTTCCTAGTACCACGTAAGGTGTACATGGTTAATTAATTGGGCTCTGCATCACATAAATGTATCATCTGAACTCACCCCAAACAGCCCAAGATACATGTAGCTATTGAAAGCAATCCTCAGTATTTAATCATTACTGTGGGGTGCAAAATTATGGTAGTTCTAATTTTATTTCTTATACTACTACTTCTATTGCACATGACCATCAAAGTGGTCACAGTGGCCTTTGTTACTCTGGTCAGAAGCTGGTCTCAGCAATGGCTTAGGACGACTGGACTCACTACCTATATGCCAGGCAAGTGGGGGGGGGTAACTACAGGAATGCACAGCCTGGTAATAACTGAGGTAAGAAATCAGAAAGTCCCAAGCCACAGGAGGTATGGTTTCGATTTACAAATGAAAACCGGATTGTCCAAATGTGTCTTGAACTGAAAATCTGAACATTCAAAGGGTTATTTTGCTCAATCTGGATTTGCATAACAAAGTCTGATGTCCACAATTGGCCACAGATATCAATAAGACATCCAGGAAAACATCAGAGCACCGTGTTTTCAGATTAATTCCATGGCAAAGAAAAAGGGTTATTTTGAAGCACTTACTTGCGAGCGAGTAAGGCATCGCTCTCTATCTGTGCTTGTCGAGCTTTCTGGCATACTTCACGCCAACACTTAGAGCAGTAGCCTTGCCAAGCCACGTTTCCATAGAAACCGCATCCATTCTTGCAGAGCAACTCCGACTCTTTCATGTGAAACCCCTTCTTCTTTTTGGCAGATGACATGACGATGGTTGGTCTACTGTGTCAACTGTTTGTGAAGTTTAACATTCATGGAAGAGGAAAATAATAAATGGGGTTCATTGTCATGCCGCAACTTGCTCTCATGCATTTGTGAGAGTGTGGGGCAATGATTTGACAATTCAACAAACACCATAGGATACAGTAGTTCGAGGGGTATCCCATGATGCATCATACCAACATGGCCAACTGCACTTTTACCCTAACACTGTCATTACTGTGGGGTTCGTCAACTGGGCGAATGGCACTTTTGGCCATGGGAATAGAAGTTGCAGATTTGTATCCACAGCCCACGTCCCGATGCCACCACCCCCACAAATCATTGTTCACAAAAATTTCATTTTTTGCAAGAAAATACGGATCATCACAACAAAAAAGACCTGCAGTAAAATGTATAATAAATGTGCAAGCCAATCCGACGTGAGTGGGTCAGTCATAGGTTGATAAGCAGATACATGATACAAAAGCCATCTACTCAGAGATAAGTACATGTACATGTGTGGATGAAAGGCATAAATACATGTATGGTGCTTTTTGCAACTGCTAGAAGATTCGGAACTTTGATTTTTGCAATTTGTGTCTTTTTCTTGCAAAAATTTTTGTAAATTCTTCTTGAAAATTTTGTGAACAAAGATTTTTGGGGCGGTGGTGTTGGGACATGTGGGCAGTGGCTTCATCATAATGTGGGAGCGAGGCCGGGCAGACGTTGGACCCACAGTTGGATTGTAGATCAACTCGCCCCCTGGCTGACTCACCCCTTACCGACTCGCCCCCTTGCTAAGTCGCCCCCAAGCAAACTGGCCTCCTGACCAAGCCGCCCCCTGAGAGGAGAGTCCCCTTGTGCATGCCAAACAATGGCTACATGCATTATTTGGCATGCACAGGGTTTGTCAACTGGTCAACTATGACATGTATGTATGAACACAGGGCAAGGGTCGTTTTCTGTGGTTTCTCGGAATGACACATTCTTTCGGCACGGTGAATGGTGAAGCCACAGTTGAACTTGATATTACTACTGAGAGTATACTGGTATAAACCCTATAGTACTGTCAGTAGGCCTGCCTCCCTGTCAATCATATCAATCACCTAACCCGATAATTATAACGACTGTCTGACTCGGTGACTGTCGGGTTCGACATCCGCCCGCTACTAGTACTAGTAAGCGCCCAGCTCAGAAAGAGTACACAAAATATCTTATTTTAGATGTAAAATACATCATCGTCGATAGATCTTTGATGATTAATTCAATTTTTTATATATATTAAATTTTTAATGAAACTTACGCCTGGCAGTGCCTGGTTTGATTGACACTTGCAACTTAACGATTCAATAGTTTGGACACAGGTTTTCTATCTTGTTCTGGGGCTCTGCGTAGCGCCCTCATTTACTTATTTTGTTAAAGCTGTCCAACGCCTTCGATTGGTGGTCCCAATCCTTTTGTTGTACATGTAAAACGAGCAATGGGAAGGAAATACGGAGGCCCGTTAACGCCATTTTGAACTATGCAAAAATATTTTTCATTGCGAAATAACGTACACTGTAATATTGCGAGAGAACGAAATAACAGAATAGCTTTGCAAAATAATGCAATAACTTGCGAAATAACGCAGTACCTTTGCAAAATAACGCAATAGTTTTACAAAATTTTAACTCCCCCAAAAATGTTTTTTTGTTGCGTAATAATGCAATAACATTGCGAAAAGATAACATAATAACATTGCAATTTAACGCAGTAGTTCTACGAACATTTGAGGCACCGTTACTCCAGTCAGGTAAAATGCGTGTGCATTATACGCGGGTGCAAGAGTATACTCCCCCGTTAGCAGGGGTATAAACTCGATCACCAGGAAGTCGCACGTACTCAGAACCCAGCCGCGCGAACGCACTTTTGAGTGATTATGAGCAGTGCAGGTGATTTCCCGTGAACAGCAATCGAGGAAAGCTAAGTATGGCATTACACAAACTCGTGCGCTTCTACTACTTCTCTCTTGGTTTGAGTTATGATCACATATTGTGGTTTCTGGTAGTAAATCATGGTATATCATCGTAAGTTTAAAGACCCTAAAACGACGTTCAGCCTGTTAAGGATTGTCCAGGAGAAAGAACAGCTCATCGGTTGTTGACTTGCTCCGGCATACTCGACAACTCGACCGTTGAAACAACTCGACCATCTGTGCATAAAGGGATCGAGCAAGTCGACCGTTTAGACAAGTCGTCTGTTGAGACATGTCAGAAATGTACGTGACGTAATGGGTCCGTCAACTGTGCGGCACGAGGTAGTATCGTTGATGGCTCGCGCTGTGCAGCTGAAAAAGTTGTTAATTTACCCATACAAGACTCTTTTTTTTTAAATTCATTGGAATTCTTATTAATGAACCAATTTTCTCTAAATTAAGAAATTTGTCATTAAATATAAGCCTTTTACAATTATTTCAAAGGTGGATTTCTTTTTACAATTGTTCTACGCATACGCCGCTCGTGTGGTTACTTTCCGGAAACCGATCCAGAACAAGGAAAAGTGTCGACAGTTTTGTTGATCCTGTACGCCAAAGTTGAAAGTTTAAAACATGATATTAATTTGGTAGCATCTCCAAGCACACAAGGTGGATGGTGAACACATTTCACTGGAATTTGAGTATTTTTTTCTAGCTGCAATCTGACTGAATAATTTTCGCGATCTGGAACTGGGAAAACGTCTGAATTATACTGGTTTCGAGATAACTCGGCCCCAAGAGTCCGGGTGGAGTTGTCCTGGGTCCGGGTTGTCCTTATCCCATTATATGTAGAGATCTCACTAATTGAGTTGTTTCTCTTTCAAGTGGATGTTGTCCTAACAGACGACTTAGCAATTGCAAACGGTCGAGTTGTCTCAACGGTCGAGTTGGCCAAAGTTGAGTTGGCAAACGGTCGAGTTTTCCGACTAAGCACTCGCCAAATGTCCTTCTTATAGCCCTAGGCAGCAGCTCAAAAGATGCTATGAGCGCTATTTTCAATTCTTAGCACTGTACGGTCACAATGTATGATGTCCCTGCTCGCTTTAAATTTAGCACTGCGAATTCGGTCCATTTTTTCCCAAACCTGGGAATTTATAGGGTAAATGCGGTCAGCGAATAGCTGAATATTTACAAATAGGTCATTTGGGAAACATTTTTTTTGTAAATTTTCAGCATTATATTTATAAATCATTTGGGAGACATTTTGTGGTAAATTTTTCAGCATTAGGGAGACATTGTCTCTGGTAGTTTGAAAAAAGGGAGACACTGAAGTGTCTCCCTTTTTTCAAACTACCAGAAGGAGGCCGAATTTTACGGTCCATATTTTGAGAGATGATAGTTCAGGGCCTAAAATGAAAACCGTTAAAAAGTTTGGCTCAGATCAGATTAGGGAATATTTAATTATGGGACAGTAAGGTTGGAAAAAATTTGTGCACGTTCTTATGGGAGTGTCTCCCTAATGACCCATTAGCGGTAAGAGTAATATGTAAAGTTATTATGAAAATAATCTATTGGCCTATCTTAAATGCATGTTACAGCCACTTAAAAATGGCATTTTTCTGCAGACAATTTCAATTCTCGGTTGAGAGACGTCATGAACTTAAATTAATAATTCAATATAAAGTTCAAACGAAGCTGTTGATTGGCTCCCTCGGAAATTCGAGGGAAAACAATGAAAAACATAAGAAATGAGTACTAAATATCCAAAACCTGTGCAGTGACTGTGGGGTGTCTTTCTTTTGTCGCTAGGGGGCGCACTTCAACTCGGGGTGGATACGCATCCTAAACTTGTTAACCAGAGTAACCACCCGAGCGTGTCCCAAATGTCCGTAGAACTCTTGCGTTATTTCGCAAAGTTATCAGCGTTATTTCGCAAAAAAATTATTTTTGAATAGTTCAAATTGGCACTAACGGGCTACCGTAAGAAAAGCAGCTTTCCGTTTAACTGACCTTTGACCAAAGGTTGTAAAAAGCCTGTTCAGTACATGTAGTCCTGTACATGTACATGTACATGTATCGTGCACGCGTATTGTAATTTGTAGTGCAGTCATGACCAGATGGACCGTAAGTGTTAAAATTGACAATTATGTGATGATCATCATTGATAGATACTGTCCCTTCTTACATGTATCAAGCCGGATGGGAAAATATTCAGTAATTAGGCTACAAAGTCATGCTGGCACTAGCACTACCTGACTACTAGTACTAGTACTACTAACTATAGTATATTACTAGGCACTACTACATGTACATGTAGTACTACTAGGCAATGCTAGGTTAGCCTCACAAATAGGGTTGTAGTGGCTCTCTTTTACAATCTGTCTCTTATCTGTCGCCACCATAGCCCTACTTCAAGGCATGCCTTAAAATACCTGAAATCCAAACTGCAGGATTGTGACAAACTTGTCACCGAGTCCTTGTTCGTCTGTCTCGCAAGGTATTACGGGGAACCAATTTGGAATGGTACAACGTGTACCAGAGCACCTGTTAGATGCCTTGAAATCCGACGCAAGAAGTGCTGCTGTCGTTTTTCAAAATGGCACCGCCCGTGGTCAGCATGTAATACTCCAGGCCCGTTTTTTCAAGGCGTCATACATCGGGAAATATAAGGTTTTGGAAAGCCTTAGGGTGCTCATATATAAGTCCAAACTCTGAGGAATACGCCGGTGTAAGTAAAAAAGTCGAGTCATTCTCATTTCAGAAGATATTAGGATTCAAAGTTTGTGACAATCCTGCAGTTTGGATTTCAGGCGTGTAAGACATGCCTTGAAGTAGGGCTGTGGTGGCGACAGATAAGAGACAGATTGTAAAAGAGAGCCACTACAGCCCTATTTGTGGGGTTGAGTACTAGGTTTACATATATAGGCCTGCCACTGCCAGACATGCCCGATTAGCCTAGGCCTATTTGGGGGCCACCAGTTTTTTGGCATGTTAATCTTGTCAGCCCCCCCCCCAACCAAGGAAATTTTCTTATTGTTAAACCAGCTAGCTAGTATAAGCCCCATTAACATGATTAATGTGGTCTGCAGTATGCTGGGCTCGCAGCATACCATAGGCCTTATTAATGGGAGCTATAGCTAGCTACACTGAAGCTATGCAAATTTGAATCCACTACATCATATGCCATGTGTTCAAACACTCAAAATCTCCTCTCATACATCAACCTTAAAGTTATTGAGCAGGATTTCGTAGTAATCTGAATCCAAAATTTAAAATGTACATCTAGGTCTCCCTTCTAGTGTAGGAACAGGGTCTCCAAATACACAATACCCATGTTTACAAGACTAGTGGCAGTGTGCGTACATGTAGATCGAGCACATCAAGTGATGCCTACTCTTTCTGTGTTTTATGCTTAATGTCCTCCTGTGTTTGTGAATAAGATTGGTAATGATTTTATTTCATTTTATGATCTCTGTGACCCATTAATACAGGATTGGCAGAAAGTGGTCAGATGACTGGCATTGGGGAAGACAGGCCCAAGTGTAACGTTAGCGACAAGTAATTTGTCGAGACTGGAAATCATGGTGTGCTTCTTGAGTTCCATACAGGGCCCTGTGCAAGCCAAAATTCGGCCTGCAATGTGGATACCAGGGGTGAAGCTGGTTCACAGCCACAGAGAAAAGTATGCATTGGACATGTTGAAGAATAAGCCAGTTCGGTATTTCATAAAGCCTAGGTCTTACGGGAACAAATCATGCACTTGAGTCGGCATATGGCTGTGCTGAAAGGACAGTCTATCACGCATGTAGCTGTTCTCGAATGGCCTTGCACTGGACATTTGCTGTTGGAATAATGAACTAGCTCATTGGATGATAGTCGGTCCCTTTTTCGATTCGGGGTCGGTGCAAACAAGGCCATCATGTTTATAATTATAGAATGCTTTGCTGAATTTTAAATTGGGGTTATACCCTCTCGAAACTGCTTTAGCATATTTCATTGCAAAAGATTAGGACCAGGAAAATAATCTCAATTTAAAAGAAAATAATCTCAATGCATTTGAGAAATTCCTATGTAATGATCAGCTGATATATTACATCCCTTGAAAATTCAATTTGTGTAGATGGGACTGCCCAACGAGCCTTCCTGGTGCATGTGTTGAAGAGATTATCAAAGCTGTGGATAGGGTTCAATCTGTGGAAAAAGCTAACAGTACATTTCTTGTGAATAAGGTACGACATCCCCGTATTACCCCACCATCACCACCATCAGTCCCCACCACCATCACCATGGTCAGTCCTCACCACCATCACCACCGTCAGTCTTCACCACCATCACCATTAACACCATTACTTTATCACCATCTTTGAACATCATATTGTCACCGACACCACGAACTGATGACACTCAGTTGTGCATGAGGGGATCTCATTTGTGCGCATTTTAGAGAACCAAGTTATTTTGGTTTTCACAAACTGACACCCAGTGCAGTGTGGCACTTCCGCACGTACTCCATGCATTTTAGTTTTCACAGACTGATACAGATCTTAATTCCACTAGTTAAAACAAATTTGGATTAATTTTTGTGCAATGCAACAAGCATACAGATGGATTAAATTCATGTCAAACCTTTCCCAGCATTTTTCTTTGCTCTGTATTGCTGCAGCAAGCTGGGGTGTCAGTTCGTGAAAACAAAAGTCAGTCGATCTGGTCAGTTTCAATGTGTGCATGTGCACACTACCAGGTGTTAGTTCGTGAAACTGAAGTTTTTTATTATGCAATTTCCATGAACTGACACCCACATGCGGTTTAGTGTCAATTCATGATGTTGTTGAGAATACATAACCCATTATTAGTATCATTACCATTATTGTCTCTAGATTTTACTTGCCATCCATCTAGTAATCTTCACTTTTTTTCAGTCAACTTCATTTCATTGGTAGTGCATTCAATTTGTGTTCATACCATAGCAATGCCTGTCCTCTCTCTCTCTCTCTCAGGTATCATGTGCCTAACCTGAACTTGATCTTACATTGATATCATTTCTTAAGGTTGATCGGGAAAGGTTTAAAGTTCAGATTTTCAACTGGACTTGGGCCGAGTGGTTGGACGTTGTGGAAATAGAGTTCAAACATGGTCAGGAGCAAGGAACAGAGGCTGAGGTAATGCTACCACCCCCTCCATGTTTCCGTCGCCCCTTTCTTTGGAAACAAGAAATGAAGCATTGAATATAAAACCATTTTTTCATTTCTGTTGGATATTTTGGTCCTAAAAGCGACACAAAAACATGACTTTGGAAAGATCCAGACCTTTGAAAGCTTGTTAAATGGAAGTAATTGTCAAGATAAAAGAACAAAAGAGAACTTGTACTGATCAGTGTATTAAAAAACTATGCTTTCTCTCTGTCGGTAATGTTTTGAAAAATGTAAAAAAGAACCCAACTTTTGTGAGCCTGTACTAGATGCATGATGATAGTCAAGAAATGTGGCACGATTTTTTAGCTTTCTCTAAAAATCTCTCTTTTCTATTTTACTTTACAGTGTTTGTCTTTTTCAAGTGGTCTTGTGCCTACTTGGTTTCCTCTTTGTTTTGTCTTGAATTCGGTGAGTCCTTACTTGCAATGCTTTCAGCCCCGCCCTCTTCTGATTATTTAAAGTTCTCTTAAGTTTACTATTTTTCTATTCAAATCAAATCGGAGAGCTTGAAATTTGGATCCTCGCGGAGTCTTAATTAGTATTTTTAAGGTCAAGAGTAGCCAGTTTGCGGCAATTTTTGTCTTGTATATTTCTGAAATTTGTCTCCTTGTGTAGATCTTCTGTTTTGTCCCATTCTGGGACAAGCACTTCAACCGGAATCGATTGGAGAGACTACGGTCTGCCATGCAGATCACATGCAAACTTCAAGGAGATGGAAAAGAGTTCCGTGACCCCCAGGTTTGAGAACAGTGGAACTTTGACACTTGCAGACTGAACATCTGTGTTGACGGGGTGGTTGAGATTCAATGTTGGGAAAATATTAATCAGTTGTTTTGCTACATTTGAACTTGTTTAACAGGCATGCAACTTTTCCTAAGATCAGCTGATTTCACCATTTTTCACTTTACACACAAAGTCCATTGAAAATTGAAAACAAAGTACATTGTACAAATTGTTGTAAAGATTGAAATTTCCTCGCTTTTTGTCAAAGTCCAAGTTACATGCCTGGTTTAGTCACGTGTGATTACAGACTGGTTTTAGGTGAATGGAGATTTTGTGATGGTGTTGAAGTTGTTATGTCTGCACAGGTTAATCCTTCTCAAAGTCACAAGTGACTCAAATAAATTCTTACAGAAAGAGGTACCTGTATTCTTTTCATTCCTTGTTTCTTGTGACTGACATGTGTTTGACCTCTGTTTCTGCAGAAGTTTTTCAGTGTTCAAATATTTCTCAAGGAACCTGATTTTTGTCTGTAATTCCATGTTGCTGAGAAATGTCAGCTACTCAACTGAAGATAAGAGAAAGTTCCAGAATCCATCTATTTTCCTGTTCATTTTAAAGTGATATTCAGTATTTACATGGGCAATAAGCTTCCTTTTGTTCCTAGAGGTGTGATATGTCAAACCTTGAAAAACTAACTTGTTCATAGATTTTGGAGATCATGGATCTTACAATCATCTAAGTACATTTATATCTTAATATTTTGCTTTAAATTCCAAAATGTGGGCACTATTTGTAACACAGCTGGAAGTAATGAAAATGTTATTCCTGCAATGTTTGCTTTGTAGCTTTTGTATATCTGTCATTATAGAAGTGTCATTTCTAAATCTGAATTACTTCTTAGTTCAAGTAATTTGTTTGCATTTGAAAAGTCATGTACATCAAAGTTTCTTTCCAATTTTTACAGAGTTGTACATTTTTTTTCATGTATATGAACTTAATTTGAAAGTAAAAATTTTGAAGTCCATGTGGAATATGTTGATAAATTGAACCAAATAAGGGAAGTTGTTTTTATTTTGAACAAATTTTATATTATGGGTATAATTTTTTATTTAATATTGTTTGACTTTCCTCAAAAGTAATGAGGCATGATTGGAAGAAGTACTCTTCATATTTATAAATATGCAATAGCGTCCAGTTGTCATGTGAACCCAAATTTGTATTTCTATTTCCTCAAGTACTGAGTACAGTACTACAGCTTTTTTCCGCTGTAGGTCTCTTTTTTATAATTTTCAGTAAATTTAATCTTTTGCAATTAGCAGTTCCAGACAGTTGCACGTAGCAGATGTGTAACTTGGAACGGTGGTGGTCGCTGTTCTTTTCTCATTGGCAATTGGCTGAATTGAGTTACTTGAAAAGGAAATATTGATTTTTAATTTTGAACAATACAAGATTGTTAAACTAGGCTTGTCTGTTGAACGGTATGTGCTAAGAGGCAGTTTTGTTGAAACAACTTACAAAGAATTTTGAAATGTCACATAAATGGTAGTGCTAAAATATTTGGATGTACTCGATCATTTCTAAGTAACAGTTAATGTAATTGTTATTTTTTTGTATTAATTCCACATCATAGCAAAACCTGCAAAGTTTGTGAAACGAACAGTACTCGGCAGACATTATTTTCGAAGAGCATTTATTGAGCCTATGAATATATTTTCAAATGGTTGACATTTGTATGCTCAAAATGTTTCTATTTTAGTGGTTGGTGGAACCATGGTGGAGCAGCCTGAGTAATCACAAAATGTCCTGAAATCAGCCTTTGTCTGTGTTCATGTGTTCATTTTCACCACTGATGTTCACGTGGGCAGTTCATGGATACGATTCTTTTCTTCTACAAGGAACGGACCATTTCCTGTTAAATCCAGTTTCACTGGTTTGAAACCATTCGGAATGGTGTCAAACTTATAGCATAACAAGTGAAGTTATGCTTAATAGTCAAAATTCTTGTTCCCACCCTGTCATCTTTTCATTTTTCGGAACTTTTTGGCCCAGCTGTGTGCAAAAAAAATTACATGTACTACGTACATGTAATTTAGTAAGAGCGCCACCAATTGGTACACATGAGAAAGGGTGAAACGACGGCGGCCCCCACGTTCAGGTAGTTTTTGTATTTTACTGCTAATTGTACATCGTAGCATGATCGTAGCGACAGCCAGAGCAGTGTAAGTCATTTAAACGTGTTAAAGGTAAGTTTCCCGCACATGGACATTACTTCCTTTCCTTTGCAGCGGTTTTCAAGCAATCAGAAAGTGATAACGTCCGAACAACTCAAATTGTTTGCATGATTTAGGGGCCTACATGAATTTAGATGGTTGGCAATTATTACATGTATGTATGGCCTAGCCTAATTCACATTTCCGTGTAAAAAGGAAAATAGACTTAATTTTTTTCACTGAGGTTTTAAGTTGGTTGTATTTTTACAATTACATATTGACTAAAGCTATGGAAAAACTCAACTACTGTAGTCTTTGCTTGCTTTTAAATTTACCTTTTAAACATTAAGTCTGCAGGCCTAGGCTAATTTAGTTTTTACATATCAAACATGTCAAAAGCACATTCCTTGTAACTGCCTAAACAACCCCATTTTAATTTATATGCTGAGTTAAAATTTGGATATACACCTGTAGTTTCATGATGGCATTTATTCATTATTTTTATGACATACATTCCCTTCTATTCTAGCTTTTTCAGGACAGACCTGTTGAATCAAGTGGTGGTGATGATGTAATGCGAGTCACATGATACACAAACAGTTAACTGTATACCAAAACCCCAGGGGTATTTAGTTTGTCAATTATAAACCTCCTCCTTCAGTGTGCAAAAACCAAATTATAACAACACCGACCCTAGGTTATCTGCCTAGGATAATATATCTGGCACTGAAAGTTGGAAACGCGAGTCACATGTATCCCGAGTAACAGCATTTAGCGGTAGGGTAACGCGAGTCACAATTTAAACTGCAGTAGTAACAGTGCTTGTTATCTTTTCATCAGTGCCCATTGTTTTCTAAAGTTTACTGGCATCTTAAATAGAGGGCAGCAGAGAGTAATTCCATACACCGGTTCCTGTTAGTTAAATTCCTCATTTACATGTACATGTGGGCAGAAAAACAAAAGATTTGCATTTGTCATCATCTACATGTATCTGAAATAAAGGTAAGTACATGTATATGTAACTTTCTCACAAAATCATATAGGGGTGAAAAGTGAAGTACATGTACAAGTAAAACTTTGCTCAAAGTGAAAGTAAATAATGAGGGGAAAAAGAGGCACAAATTGCTCCAATTGTAGAATTTTGACAAATCAATGTATGCAACTCTATGTAGTATGACCTCCACAGTTATTGCAATACATGTACATGTAATTAGCCAGATTACACATAATGTATCATATACCGGTAAATTTTTCTCCCACTGGTATTTTAGCTTTATTTTTCTTTTTCTGTATTTCACGTGTTATTCATGTGTCGTACATGTACATGTACTAGGCCTAAAACTTGTATAGTTGACAATATTACTAGCACTTTAAATGGACATATACCTGTATTGCTGAATGACATTGTAGTAAAATGGTTAAGGAGCAAGTTTTTCACAAACCACACATACACGTAAAGTGATTTAAGAGCCAACTGTTTTCCACTACCCAGCAGAGGTGCCTGCAGGGTCGCCTTTGATAATTTGTATCCCACAACATTAGACATGTTTACTAATGCCAAATAATCCAAGGAATCAATGTGACAATTGATCAATCTATCAATTTTGTATGAACTTCACATATAAAATTACATGGACATACATGTTTGTACTAAATATTTTAATAATTTGCAAGTTATCATTAATAGCCTCTAATTTTTGTAAAATTGTCCGTAAGGAATGTCACAAAATTTTACTGGAACTGTTTCTTTCATTTCAGATATTGATGTACGACTCTCACAGCAGCAGAAAGACAGCAAAAAAGATGTGAAAAGCTTTGTGCTACTGAGTGAGAAGTACATGCATAGTGACTACCGTAAGCAACAGAATGAGATGAGCGGAAAAGGTTGTGAGCTCAAGAAGGCAAAGGAACAAACCTAACAAAAGCTAAACAGAACAGGCTGAAAAATTCACAGTCAACCATCGTGGCCATTACAACTGCTTGTCATGAAGCGTGTTTGATCAACCATATGTGGTAATGTGGCATTCATTCAAAATGACATTTACTGGTACATGTATGTTGGTTTTTTGGGGGAACCAAGTGTCAATTCTCCAAAGTAATTCTTTTATCGTTATAATGTTATAAGTGTTAACTTGGCAAGTATTTGTCTTCTCAACTGCAAACCTGACAGCACTGTTGCACTGGTAACTACATGTATACACAAACAATCAAGCTAATGTGGGCATAATCTAGGGTAATCTTGAGGTAACGGGAGTCACGGTAACGCGAGTCACATCGATTATTTATGTTTCTTTTCCTAAACTGGTTGGGAAATGCTTATCATTTTAGGTGACGTAGAAATGGTATTGAGTTGTGAGTTTCTGATAACTATTCATTGTTTTCTCAAATTCATAGTTTGAGGAGAAATTTTATTTAAACCTACGCCGATTTTACTGCTTTCCTTTTCATGTAAAGCGAGTCACGCTATAATTACAATGCAATAAAATTGCCGTTATCTATTGAAATCATTTTTTGTTTGTGTTATTTTATACCAAGTGTCAGTAAGTACCTGCACAGAGTAAGTGGAATTTTTAACTGCTACATTTCAGTATGTGTGTGGTTATAAAAGTTTCTAAATGAACTTAAATGTAACACCAGTCAACATGGAAATTCCCAATAGAATTTGGGCCCAGGCTAGCCTCGTCGTCGCTCTAGGCCTACTAATTGGAGCGTTAGTTTCCTCTTTTACGTTTTTGGACGGGATCGTCATATGGCTTGGATCCTAAAAAAAATCATCTAATTCGTCTTTTTTAACATTTGGACGTGGTCGGGCGATAGCAGGGTCCAAGAACCTTCCATAGGGTTTTACTTCTAATTTCTGTTTGGCCTATTTTACTAAAAAAAAAGAAGCCCTGTAGGCCTACAATCCTGGACAAATCTCGTTGGAACATGCCTCCCCCTCGCCCCCGTCCATGTTGTTTCTCA
>NW_019091495.1:886327-904040 GCF_001949145.1 Acanthaster planci
GGTCTTCAGTTTGGTTTTAAACAGAGAGAGAGATTGAACAACCTGGATTTCAAGTGGCAATTGGTTCCAGAGTGTGGGGGCAGCTTGTGCAAATGAACAGTGCTCAGTAGCTTTTTTGCATTTTGCCAATAGGATGTTCTAAAAGTAGCTTCCCATGAGACCTCAGAGAGGAACAAGAGTGAGCTTTAACATGCACCAAGCCAACAAAGTATGTTGGAGCAAGGCCATGAATGGCTTTGAAGGTCAAAAGAAGAATAATTTTATGTCGAACCCGGAACTGTACCGGAAGCCAATGTAATTGACGAAGTGTAGGAGTGATAAGAGTCCCAAATGATGAATTACAAACAAGTCTGGCAGCAGCATTCTGTACTCTCTGAAGCCTAATCAATTGAGAAATTGGCAAACAATTAAATAAATTATAGGTTTTCCCACCCAACTTTTTAAAATCGGCGCTCCAATTAACGTCAGACTCATTCAATTTAGCGCGAATTTGATTGATGATCCAGATCAACATTCAATCAGCCAAAATAATTATTCGATTTAACTCCATGAGCACGCGATTGCAAATTCCTGTTAAACTGCAAAATTTGAGTCGCTATTCAGTTTAGAAAACCCCAAGAACAGAAGTCAAATACGCACGGTCACTCTGTGGTACTCGTAATAGGCATGTGATTTTGTGAATAGGCAAGCATTTCTGACATCCGTGCAATGTTTTTCATCGAAGTCTAATTTACAAATTTGAAATGTTTTATGCTTGACTAATTTATTTAAATTCCATCATGAAGAAGAGGGGTTTCACTCGCAGAGAAAAATTGCTCTCAGTACACTAATATCACCTTGATGGGAGAACCTCTTGTCCATAATGTATGTATTTATTTCTGCTTAAAACGAGAAAAAGAAATGATCAGATTCTTCTTATCTGGTTAAATGATTGTTAAATGACCAAATACTCTTTTCATCAGTAATCTTGTAATTTGTATTTTTTCCTGCTTGAAAATTTATAAAAAGAAAGAACAAAATTGGTTTCGTGTAATCCGACATTTTTTTACTTTAAAAATAATACGATATTATCCCCATAATTATTTAACAGAACAAAAGTATACCAGTATAAGTTAAATGAAAAGGTTGGGGATAATAAAGATCCAGGGCAAATATCGCCAGCGATCAAGATGTCTCTGGAACTGTATACGTATCATAATTATTCAGAAACTCTATCTTTTCTCCAATACTTAGGGTACGTATACTTTGAAAAGCTAACATTGCGAATATGAGTGCCCATTGGCGGATATGAAAGTAAAATTTGGGTAGGAATCCACCTCCTAGTCACCCAGAGCGAAATAAGGTGACGGTTGTGCATCATGAAATTGAATGATACTGTTACTAAACTGAATCCTTGAAAGTGCACGATTGGACGTCCACATACGAAACAGAATGCGCAAAGTTTCGAAAATCAACCATTGGAGTAACGGGCTTCGAGAAATAGCTGGGATGTAAATGCAATTTCATGAATTTAGATGCTGTTTTAACTAATTCGGCCGGGAAAACCTATATTACAATAGTCCAGACGACTTGTTATAAAAACATGGACCAAGGCTAGTCCGTCTTGAGACAAATATCTCCGAATTCTCCTGATATTATGAATATAATAAAAAGCGGCAGAACATGTGAAAATTATTTGCTTATTCATACTCAAGTTGGAGTCAAACAAACAACCCAGACAGCGAACATTCAACGAAGGAGAGATAATGGTGCTGCCGACCTTAATACCCGATATAGAAACTTTAGACAACTGTTGTTTGCTGCCAATAGTAGTAAATTCTGTTTTTGTGTCGTTCATCATGGGTTTGTCCCTGAGCATCCATTGTCGTAAATCCCTAACACAGTTTTCCATGGCTATAACAGCCTGTTCCTGGTTCACTGAGCAACAAGGTTTAAATGACAAATATAATTGTGTGTCATCGGCATAGCACTGTGTATCAGAAAGATGCCGACAATGTCAAACAAAGTGGATGGATATATGTAAAACAGAAGAGTTCCAAGACATGACCCTTGTGGAACACCAAAATCCAACTTAAACTGATCAGACATTACACCATTCAGTAATACACATTGACTCCTGTCGGTAAGATAAGACTTAAACCACTCTAAAGCTACTCCAGAGATCCCAATTGTAGATTGAAGACGGTTCAATAATATTTTATGATCAACCGGATTGAAATGTAGTACTGAGATCCAACAATACAAGTTAAGTGACACACTGGTGTTTCATCTTCATCAGTATGTCATTCTTTACCTTAAGAAGTGCCGACTCAGTGCTGTGGAACTTTCTATAAGCTGACTGACATGCAGGATACAATGAATTGGTGAACATATTTTCATGAATTTGTTCATAAACTACTCTTTCTGTTAATTTAGAAATATACTGGAGGTTACTAACTGGACGAAAGTTTCAACAAACTGTGGAATTCAAGTTATCCTTCTTAAGAATGGGAAGAACCACAGCCTCCTTCCAATCAGTGGGAAATGTGCCAGTTTCTAGCGAAAGTTTAATGATTCTGGTAATAACTGGTAGCAAAACATCCAGGCATTTGACCACAAGTTGTGTTGTCATTGGGTCCAGAGAACATGACTTTTTGCAACCTTTGCCAAAAGAGATTTAACGTGGTGTTCAGTAAGTAGCACAAATTTATCAAATACTACTTGTTCAGATATATGCCTCTCCACAATGCCCATCTCCTGTGAAAAACCAGAATCAAACTTTTTTGTACAAAAAACTGACCCAAAGCATTTGCTGAAGACAAGGAACTATGAGAATCAAATGTGATACAAGAACTGGGTTTTGGTTTTAAGAGTGTATCTACAGCCTTGAAGAACCGTCTAGAATTACAACTGTTCTCACGAATAAACCCAGCGTAAAATTGTTTACGGGCATCATTCATCAATGAGGAGTTCTATTTCTGTGTATTTTAAAAAGTTTCAGATCATCAGCATTTCCGGTGTAAAGCCATTTCTTTTCTGTCTTCCGACGCGAATCCTTTTCCAATCTGATTTCAGCATTATACCAAGGGACCAATGATCGATCTATGATGGCCTTAGTTTTAAGAGGTGCATGATCATTAAAAGTATTCCGAAGCGTGGTGTTTTAACATTGCACAAGGTTATTCAGACCTTTTAGACATTCAGAATACAATGCTTTGCTAGCCAGATCTGCATTAAGTGAGTCAATACAAATTGATTTTACACTCCTATAGGTCACATTCTTGACTGGGAGAAAAGGTTTTTCTTTTTTGATACTGTACGAAAGGGAAAAATGATCGGAAAACAAAAAGTCCGAAACAGGTGGTTCATTGATGAAGTAGTCATCACGTGCGGGTGATCACAAGGTCCAATATATGGCCTTTTCCATGAGTTGGTTGTTGAACTTGTTGTTGCAAACCCATAGTTACTAATAATTCAGAAAACTGGGCTGCATCAGAGTTATTAACTACATCCATATGAATAGTAAAATCGCCTGTGATAAGCAGTGTTTGAGATGCCATCACCAGAATTTCAAGATAAGTGCTAAACTCTGCCAAAAATGATGCAGTTGTAACTAAATGGTTTCGGCTGTATGGCGGTCCGTAAACGATTACAAGTTTCAGAGTCTTACCACCATACTTTACAGTCCATTCAGAGTGTTCGAATGAGCTGAAATCCTTCTGTGTTACTTCAGCGACTTGCATACCATCTCTGAAAAGGTCTGCGGTGCCCCCTCCAGTGCGTCCAGTCCGCGGGTGATCTCCAAACAGGAATCCTGGTGGTGTGATTTCAACTCTATGAACAGCATATGAGTCGGTTAGCCAAGTTTCTGTTACAGCATATATGGCCGCCCCACTCATTAAGACATAGTCCAGGAAATCTGCAGATTTATTCTTCACTGAGCGTGTATTCACAGTACAAAGTTTCAGTGATGAAGTATGAGCTGGAGACTGACGACTTAGAAACGGCACAAAATGCACGGGCATTAACGTGGGCCTGCTTCGTAGTTGAATGCGTGTGTAGATTCTGGTCAAAACTCCCTTGGACATTGCGAAAAATAATTGATGGTAATGGGAATTCTTCGTTGACCGGCATGTTTGCCAGCACGTTTATCTCTGTATTCAAGAAGTCCACATGTCTTAAGCTGATGAAGGATATGAGGATCAATGACAGATCGGTGATTATGGCAGATACTTAGTATCTGTCTGCGAGAATACACAAATTTGGGAGTTATGAGACCATAATTATCGGCAGATTGTTTCACATTTCTTCTAACTGGATAGTTATCAGTTGAATGTGGGCCTGGGTTCCTAGCGACATAGTTGTATATAGTCACATCAATGGAAGGTCCATCATCAGGTATGGCTAGGCGAATATATCCATGCTTACCCCAACTGACTGTGGGTACGTGTATTAAAAGCCGTCGATTGGGTCCCCGACATCGATATGGCATAGCAGCATCAGCAGTAGCAGATCGCACGAACAGTGATGGGCAGGGATGTGTACTATAGGTGTGAGTAAGCATCACTAGTACAAGTAATAACATCAGTCGAAGTGCCATGGCTGCAGTGCAGACAGTTAAACAAGATCCCCAAGAGGCTTAAAAGTCAACCATAAGCATCAAAAACCTCACAGAACTCACCCAATCTACAGACTTGCACCCATAAAACAGATATTCCGAAGATTAAAACAGGATGGTTACGAGACCCAAAGCTAAAAACGGATTTAATAATGACCAGAACACGGAGTTAAAATACACAGGCGGCAGTTGATCAACAGCGCCCTCAAATGCATAGTTATTTTATAGACTACCAAAGTGTCACGTCACTGTGAACCAGAAAGTGCAGTGCAAACAAATGGAGTACGCGCGCGTGTTGGTTCACGCGCTGGTTCTCGCGCTAATGCATTTTACACACTAATTGTGCGCGTGACGTATTCACTTCGGTACTGTATATTTAGTGATACAACAGCTATGGGTTATGGTCACCCATTGGTACGGGATTTTTTTCAGTGGATATGGTGGAAGGGTCCACTGTAAATTTGCGCAAACGGGATTGCTGCTTGCAGGTGTCAGCAACAAGAGGCAAGTTGGCCACTGAAAATGGCATAAGTTGGGCGCATCGTGAACGATGCAACATACAATTTCAGCACATCTCTCTCAAATGAAGTTTTTTATTCGCTCTGAAGGGCTACATGTATATGGTTACATGAGGAGCACACAATTCTGTCTGACCTCTTTTCACTTTCTGGTTGGTATGGTTGGGTTTCAGATGAAATATGGCAATGGTGAACCATGGGAAAGAAGAAAATTGATGTGAGTGACTCTCCCTTTTTCAGTTGAGGTGATGTACCGTTGCGGTTGTTAGCGCGCGTGTGCGTGCAGCATTTTTTAAGAGCAGGATGTACGCGCTTCCTATTAGGATGACTTTTTAGAGACAATCCTGCAGACAAATAACGTTGGAACATGCCTCCCCCTTGCCCCCGTCCATGTTGTTTATCATTGGACAAGTTGGGCCGAACATTCAATGGGGAGAGGGGGATCTTATCACTGCGCTTCCCACAAGATGTTCCAACTGTTTTGTACAGGATTGTAGCCCGCACCCCAAATCAAAATCTTCCAAATTCACCTCCCAAATGGTCCTTAAATTAAACTGTCTAAGGCGCCCGGCTTAGGATCAAGTAAGCATTGGAGATTACAATTATGAACATGAGGTTTAGTCACATTTGGGAAGAAAAGGGAAATTTGGGGCCAGCTGACACTGACAGTCAGACCCCAGACCCTGTTAGACTTACTTTCTGAACGGTAAGGGACCAACTCACTACTACTCTGTCGTACTAGATCTGACGTGTGTTATGATGGTTTATGGTAAAAAAATCATTACCCCTTTAGTATGATGGTATGGTTCGAGCTGCCCTCAAAACAACATGGCTGCCAACTTCGGATCAGGACCATATTTTGGTGAACAAAGAAATGGCAATTCTTTTGATAAAAACTTTACAGTCAAATATTGATTCTTTTAATTTGGAACGTGTCTTTGAGGTGGTGACAGTATGTTGCCGATACTGTGTATGTTGACACTAATTAGTAATACTGCCCAAGACGCCAAGTCTTCCTTACACTGAATTTATAAGCAAATTTTGATGACCTCAATGGTAAGCGAATTGCCCTTTTAATCTTGCCAGCACCAGCATGACTCGTGCGAGTGCAAGCACACAGCCTGAAAAAGTTGTGATGCAAAGGCTGTCTCTTGGACAACTGGATTTGCCCAGGTCCAGCCTGGGAGCTGACTCAGCTGAATTCACCTGGAGTCACCTGATGGGCACATATAGGTTTTAGGTTTACAAAAAAAACTGAACACACCTTGTGGAGGTTGCCAAAGGTGCCCCAGCATTTTTGATCATTGTATTTTGACACTTAAGTTTGCACTCAAGTTTGCTTGTGTGCATGTTGAACCCGGAAAGAGGTCTAAATTTCTCGAAAGATTGGTGTGAGATTACCTAATTAACCTGGTTGGTGCAAGTGGAGAGATCATACAATACATCCAACACCATAAAACATTGGCATAAATTCCAGCAATTTTCTGGTCAACCTGTATCGCCAAATTTGTTCACGTGGACGTGTGGCCAAGTTTAGTGCAGCCATATTCTGGCCGAACGGATGGGGCTACAGGATTGACTGATAGCGCAATGTGAAAGCACAATCATGCTGGTCGACTAATCTTGCCCAACACACGCACACAAATATATAAGCTAACACTAGTGTTTCTTAACAGTAGTATTGTAGTAGACCTATCATGTCTCTACACACTTACATGCAGGCCACCTGAACCTTACTGTACACATTATCATGTGTGATTTGCTCGTGATGACTGTCATGATGTAACATTCATGAACAGCTAAACTGTATACTCATCAGGCCCCTGATTTTGCCCGCTATTGTGAAATCTGGTTTGTTCTCATAATAAATGGCGATATATTATGGACCTGACAACTGTACGGTCACTGACATTAGTCCAATAAATGGGCCATGATGTTACTGCCAGGACTGCGTCTCTGGGGCCACACAAGTACATGCATGTATGCAGTAATTGTGTTTGAAAGAAGACATTCATATATTTTTGAATCTTTAATTTACATGTACATGTATTTATGGCCATCTTTTTTATGCATGTGTGTGTACAGTGGGTTAACTGTCAATAGTCAGATAGTGTCGGATGCATAACAGTCCCATCCTTTAAATACTTCAGCATTGGAGAGATGGATGAATTTTCTCTTTCAAATCAAAATTGGCCATCAATAGTTCGAGATGTTTGCCTCTTGAGATAACACATAGGTACCAGATTTCTTTTGATTGACTAATTGAACTACATGTATGACATCGCTCTGTGGAGGTTAATAATGAATGTAGTGCACAATGACTTTATTTTGATTTTCCAGGTGGAGTGGGAGAAACCTTTAAGATATAAACCCATAATTAGGGCCTGAGAATTAAAAACAGTAGCCATTCATGTGAAATCATCTAATTCATGTACGTATATGTATAGGAATAAGGCAGCGTAAAATTCTGTCTGAGAGTGAGATAATTGTGACTGAAAATTAGAAGCGCAATTTCGGCCGTGGACTAGCATTCCTATCTTTCAACACCTGAAACAATATCAATAAACCTCACGTTAGTTTGTGACAGTGTTTTGGAGTTTCAAGGTAAATTTGTTCAGACTATTTCATTATGTTTTTCCTCTTTATAACTACCCACTTTCATAAAATAGTGTTTTAAACAAAGTTTAGCAAAATTTATCAGTACGTCATAGAAGGGTTTATCGTGGGAGTTAAAATGAGGACATTGTCTTCATATTTTACTCGTACATTTTGTAATTGGTGCTCTGAAGTACACGTACATTTGAAAATTTACAAGTATTAGTACTTGTAGGATTGAACATGTATAGAGTGCATGGGAATCTACTCCCTGTGAAACTTAGGGCATGACTCCAATACAGGGAAATTATCACTGGGAAAAATTCTCGTGTGAGGGAACTCGTTACATGTAGGCCAGGAGGCTGCATTATTTCATCTAACTAAAAGAATACACAGCATAGAGATTGGAAAGGTTTGAAAGCCATGTTTGTCACAGACGTTGCACACACATGTACAAAGAGACATATGTTTGGCATCTGCACACATTTGTATAGCATCTAATATGGCTGTCTTTTGGGCTGGTAACAAGAGACAAGCAGACATTGCTTTATCATTTCAGTATCATTTCTACTATTCTGTTTTTCTTACTTTCCCTTTAGGAAGTAATACTGCTCGCCATGAAGAGAACGTTTGAAGTGCCACCTTCACAAGCTGAATCCAGTCCTCCTTCAACACCTACTCCCTCTCCCAGGGAACTGCCAAAATGGTTTGAGCTGAGATCATTCCAGTATGATGGTCGAGTGTTTGTTGTTTCTCTACCGGGGCTGTGCTTAGCCTTAGCCCTGTCTGGAGAGCTGCTCCTTGGCGTGGTGGTGACTGGAGGGCTAATCATCCACTTCATGCAGAGTGGGGGTGCCAGACGAAGAGCCGTGTTGGCCTTCCTCTTTGTGTTTATCGCGGCGCAGGTCAGCACCATCTACTCAGCCCTGCCACTGGTGTGGGAATCCATATACCACATCATCACCATCCTCCTCCTGAACATGTCAGTTGTCTTGACAGGTGGATGGGTTCTGCTTCACTTTGAAGAATTCCTGAAAGAGGAACCGTCGTTAGCAGAGATCATAGAGCTGTCTCTCTTCACGATCTTTCCAACCGTGTCAGTGGCCGTATTCACTTGTATCCTGGCAATGGTTACCTGGTCTCATTACATACCCTACAGTGTCATCATTCATGGCTTCCTTGTGCTTAGACTCTTTGTAACCCCCTCACCGCCATCATTTCGTAAGAGGAACATGGGATCCTACTCTGATGTCTTTGTGCTCGGTCACGCCGAAGTCTCCCTCCTCCTGATTCTATACATATCAGCACCAGTTGAGATTTTCATCATTTTGAATGTTTGGGACCTGCTTAGCCTGATCACCATTTTGGAGCTTCTACTGTTATTCACCTTACCTTGCTTCCTGATGACTCTTCTAGAAATAAGAACCTGGTCTGATCGCTATGGTATTCCTCACAGGTATATCGTGTGGTCAAGATGGGCTTTTGGACTTGCATCCTTGTTTTTTGGGTGGATACTTTTGAGTCAGACACAAGATTCCTTGCTTGTTCACTGGCTCTCAGTGACAATACTTGGGAATGTTTTACTTGGCTGGACAGCCACCCAAAAGGGGCAAATTGGTCACATGTTTAAAATGTTGTGTAGTTTGGCAGTGTTGTGTATTTATGTTCTAGCCGTGCACTACAGTATTCCATGGCATTTGACACTTCCAAGTGTAAACCTTAGTATTGTTGGGTTTGGACTTACCATGAATGCACTGCTCTCTGTTGCCTGTTTCCTTGCATGCAGTGCAGGAAATCGCAGACTGTGTACAACCCTGTTGATAGCATTCATGGCAGGGATGGTTTACAATGAATTGTACCTCAGTGAACAGAAAATGTACTCCATCTTGCTGATGTCATGCACAAGTGTCATTAGCACGTATCTGCTAGTGAGGCTATTATCCGCCGGCATCATCTTTTGGTATGGTGTGTGGGTTGGGTCAGCAGTCCATGCTTCCAAGTTACCATTTTTTATTGGTTTGCTGACAGGGAGGCCAGCTGATACCAGCCGTTTTGTTGGGGTACCAGTTGTTGCTTTTACCCTGGCTGTGACTAAGCTACTGTTTTTTGAGTATCAGAAAGAAATCTCCAACAACAGTGCTCTATGTTATGTTGTAAGCGTCTTGGCAAGTTTGTTGCTTTGCTTTCATAGTTTGATTGAGCCTCTGAGTTACATGCTTTTTGACAACTCACTAACCGTGGTCCAAACAGTTTGCTTCATAGTGGCATTAACTGGGACTGTTTGCCTCAAACTGAGTGTACAGCATTTGCACCATGTAGCCATAGCCCACAGAGTGAATCTTCTCTGCCTTGCTGCCTCTGGGCTAGCGTTTATCTTACAACCATCCAGTGCCCTTGACTGGCATGCATTTAGCCGCTGGCTGACATTGCTGGCTGGTACTCTTGTTGCAGCTGCCATCCTAGGAATCGTGTCTGCCAATCAGAGCCTTTTTGCCGTGTTCTTCCAGTCAGTCATCGTCGGTCTGGCATCCGGAGCAGAAGCCTCCGATGTTCTCTTTGCAATGCCCAGCAAGCTCACCCTGTTGCAGTACACCCTGTCTTGCACACCTTGCGCCTTCATTCTTCTCTCACTTTGGGCAAACTTCACAGCGAAACGGGCTGTCAGGAAGCAACCTCTTCTCAAGCCGGTAGTCTTTTTTCTTGCCATCGTAGCCTCTGTAACTTACATCACTGAACTGAGTCAAAAAGCTGGAGCCAACTTTAGTCTCTTGGAGGATTTCCGAACACCATGTCTACGTCTCTATTGTGCTACTAGTTTACTGCTAAGTTTTGCTCTCCGCTTGTACTGTTTCCTTATACAAAGCACGGACCCTTTCGGGTTTTCTCCAAATAAAGTCTCCACCATCAGCAATGTATTCACCATCTTGGCGTACCTTCTGGCATGTCTCAACTGCCCTCTTCAGCCATGGGAGATCTGGAACTCAGGCTGTGCGTTACTACTCCTCAATCTCCAGCAGGACCCTGAGATCCTCACCTCCCTTGCACCAAAACGCAGAACAGGCATTGTCCTTGGTGCTTGCCTCTTCGGCATTTATTCTTCAACAGTTCTTCATAGTGATCTTCTCGTGACTGGAATAAGTCTGCTCGCCTTTTTTGAGGCCCTCCTTCTCCTTGCAACCCTGCCAGTCTTCGTCACTTTTGTACAGCATCAGGTCATCAGTGACCATGTACTGAATGTGGAGCTTGTTGTGTTTCTGACACCTCTCAACGCCTTGTTCTTTCTTGTTGGAAGCAGCTTTACAAGTTGGTTGCTGAGTTGTGTTGGACTCAGTGCTGGGATCTGGATGCTGGTTGAAAAAATATCAATCAAGGACCTCTAGACTGAAAAAGTATCAGAGTCTATCGGTTTATATCTATGTACATGAATATTTTGTTAATTCGTAGTATTGCCTGACACAGGCCTTTTTCAATTACAGTGTTTGGTCAACTATGAGGGTTACTAGCGACCATGTGATGATGGGTATCAATTGAGACATGCTATGAGATTTTAAAATTCTAACTTCAGTGTTTTCTGCCCAGAAGCTCCATGCACGTTACGTACATGTATGCTGTTGATTTTTAAGATTCCCCTATCACCCCTACAGAGAAACTGCAATAGGCTACTGCCTGTCACAAAATTTGTGAAGTGCAGATAATCGATGGCACTAGGCATTGTGGGTTGCTGCCTTAATGCAAACTTATTGGATTGGGTTTTCAGTCCTACCTGATTCCATGTTTTCATTTTGTGGAATATTTGTCCACTGTTGTCCTCCCACCCCTAAAACTGACCCTACATCTTAATTGTCTTTTCACTTATAATCATTCTGTAACTGGCACTAAGTGCACTTTGGGACATCAAAAACGAAAAATGTATACTTGTGTACATGTACATTGAGGTGTAGACCCATGCTGTTTTTAAAGTTCCATTTAATAAAGGCTGGGAAAATAACGTCATACATTCGGAATTCGCTTGTGCCAGCCTTCTGTAAAGGGGATGGCCATAAGTGAACCACTGTCAATCGGGTTCACTCTAAACTATAGAGGCCTTGATCATAGGAATTGCAGTGAAAGGCCTACGGACGTAAACAAAAAATCTAGGCTCTCTGGCAGCCATTTTACCATACCGAATACAAAGACAGTGGTTGGCTCGCTTACTGCTATTAATTCCAAGAACAATTTGGTTAACAATGGTGAGCTATCCTTTATATTTCCCTTGTATTCGGCCTGGTAAGATGGCTGCAGGTGGCTTCAGTAGCCCGTAAAGGCATTGCGAGTCCAACATTTTTCGTTTGACGCCATGTATGCTGGGCACCCGGGCTGTGTCCAAATGATACGCTGCGTCTTAAAATAACTACCCACCAAAGCGACAGGCAGCAAGCACTTGTAATAGATCATGTCGCGTCATCCCTGCCCAGATAGAGCTGCATGTAGTTGATTCATACATGGCCTTTAATAGTTTTCTCCTCAAAGTCAATGTACTAAGTCTAACATTTGTTCACATGGTAAACACGGCGCACATACGTATGCAGAAATAACTGCACGTGTACAAGTTTTAGCCTACCCTTGGACTTTCTTAAATGTTTGATTTATGTACGCGAATTGTTTTTCAAAACATTTTCCCGTAGGAAGTTTTTTGCAGTGCTTTCAATTCTAAACTTGAAGATGTATAAAATATGTCAACTGAGTAATTTGTATTCGATGTCGGAGAGGGGATCCGTCTCATCAAAATCATGTTGGAAGGTGCCGTGGACGGAGGGGTGAGAGGACAGAAATCTCGTATGTTGCATATCTCTATCTAAAGGACACTACAGAAGTCAACGTCAACAGTGAACCATAGACACAAAACAGTCGTTTTTGGCGCACGTCCATATCGCAGTGACCAGTGGCCCATAGACACAAAACAGTCGTTTTTGGCGCACGTCCATTGCAGTGACCAGTGGCCCATAGACACAAAACAGACGTGGTTGGCGTTATTTCATCGCATAACAGGGGTCGGTACATCTACAGCAACTGTTAATGTTGATATGAAAAAGAACCTCATTAAAGTTCACTTAAGAGGTCAATCGGTTTCTGATAGCAACAATTTTCGCCTGCATGACAGAGAACGTTGCAGACATTATGGTTGCATAACAGGACTGCCATTGGTCAGACCATCATGGGATGGGGCTTCATGAATTGATTCTTTTCTTTAAACTTGTAGATATCGTGACAGGTGTCTGAGGGAAGAGAACTGGGCAAATGTTGGTTCAGTAATTCTTTGAGTAAAATCTTTACGTTTCTAAAATCGGATTACGTGTTTTTGTAATTTCAACAGTTAGTAAACCTCCAGTAGGTTTTGTCTTTGGATGCATTTACAATGTGGAACAAAGTCCTCGAGACAGTTCATCTTGTTATATTTGAAACAAGTACCTTGTATTATCAGTAATCCAAGTAGAAAACACAAAAGAGGACTAGGTACCTAAAATTGTCGTTGTGTAAACATGACGTTGTATTAACTATACTCATCTTACCTGCTTTCCATTGTAGTCTTAATCTGTGATATTCTTCTCTATCGCCCCATGCTCACGTGAGGCATGTACGTGTATTGATGCACTCAAAATCAATGGATGAACTGTGACTTTGGTGAGCTCATTAGCCGTGGGTTATCTGGTAGTTTTGCTGGAAGTAAAGGAGTGTACACCTGTACAAAGTGCACTAACATGTATGTTTAAATGTCAGTAATTTTTGTGTGTGTTGCAGCCTGACCTAAATGAAGTTAAAGGGAATAATACTGCGATTGGGTCGTTACTGCGATGGGGTCAGGTGATGATTGATTGAGTCGAATTTTCCAGGCAACTGCAGTATATTTTAGAAATCAAGCAGGTCGATTTGTTGTCAAATCATTTTCAGTGATGTTGATCTGTTACAATCAGGCTTAACTGAATTTCCAAACCCCTTCATTTTCAACGTGTTGATAAGAAAACATTCCACGTACATTCACTTAACGGAATTAAATTACAATGTACACTGTAGGTTTTAAAATTTTTCAGCCCAATGTCTAAGTACTGCAGGCTCAGGCAGGTTCTACTCAGTGGTTGGTGGCTTAGGTTCTCCATAGTTTCTGAGTATACATGTGCTTTAGAGTCTGGTTCAGCTGCTGTGTAAATTCTTTTTATTCCTGCTATAGTTCCCACCCCTGCCTTCAAATCAGGCGACAGAGAAAGAAAAAATAAATTGTCTATGGTGGAAAATAAAAGAAACCGAGATTTTATTGTTAATTGAAACAGAATCAAAGGGAGGTATAATCTGTTAGGTTTGAATCTCCTCTTTAAAATTGACACCTTGATCATATCACAAATGACGGTGCCACCGTGCGTGATGCGTTATATGTTGAGCCAGTAGCCAGGCAAGGCGTGTTGCTCAGCAGACAGCCCCTTATGGGATGTGCGTGAAATGAAGTGCGCAAATATTGGAAGTAGTGTAGACATGTTAAGATTCAATTGATCAACTCACTTCGGCCTTTTGTAACGGGTTTCTACAAAACTTACCAATGAATGCGAGTTTAAAACCAGTCTCGTTTCCAATCAAACGATTCTTTTAGTCCCGTCAGATGATCAAAATTGGTGGAATTTTTCCAAAAATTCTCAGAAAGTCAATGATTGTCATTATTACTGTGACGGCATGGAACCGATGTAATCACTGGCGCAGTTGCTTTGGTCACCAACAATAGGAGAGAGGGGGAGGGATTGAATTGGTGGCTTTTAAAATGGGGGGCGTGGCAAAAGTAATATTGGCTATGAAGGAAAATGACGAGAAGGGATCGAGATATATCATAATTAACGGGTTCAGTCCAAGAAGTTTTCACCGACACATTTTGCCAGTCAATCAGAGAAGACACTGCTAAAAAGGTTTTTTGTTCCGACCAAAAGTTTTCTTATTGAAAACATTAATTTCTGAGAGGTTTTCTCGTAGGCGTACCGCTGTGTACTCAAAAATGAATCATCGAAGAAACAAATCGTGGAAGAATAATTTTACAATCATTGGAACATGCAGGTTTTCTCCCAGGAAGACGTCGCAATTTTACTCATATAGACCTACATGGAAATTTGCATGAATATGAAACACCTAAATACCTTTTAAAGTAACAAAACAACAGTTGAAAATAAGGGTAATTGAAACACCAAGCTACTGAAATTGCATACGTTGCTTTGACCTTTTAAAGGTTGATAAACCATTCGTTTTTGACTTTAAGTTTACATCCCCTCTGGAATCTGAACAACTTAAAATGTTGGCATAGAATTGGCTGTCGATTCCAATTTGTTTTTTACAAATCTTCAATGAATTATCAAAGTTGGTAATTCGATGCTCTACCATCCGCAAGTTGGGGACGAGGCAACCAACGTTCCTGCGCAACGCGTGCATTTGAGTGAGTTGCGCTTGGAGGGCAGAACTAAACCCATTAACGACTGGGCACAAAGTCTACTCAGTGAAACACATTGAATACAGTAGAAAAGGCACGACGCCCTCACGAGAACTGCTGCAGAAGAATTAGGGTGTCTCATCATAGATCAGTATAAGGAAAACGAACTTGTTTGTACAGAACATTTTTCTTTTCTTGGGCTTCAGACAAAAATCGTTTACGATGTCGCTGTTATTTCTATTTCTTTCCCTCTTGTCGTCCTCGTTTGCTTCGCCGGATCCTAGCAGCCCCATGGGGAAAACGCCGGGCGCGGAAAAGTACAAATTCCTGTATTTCGCCTCTGTCGCCGGAGGAAGTCACTACATTAACCTATGCGAGTCAGCCCGAGCATTGGCCCGCCAAAGTCATCGCGTTGTCTCCCTTGTGAGCAGCTCCAATCCTACCAGCCTTTGGGAAAAGGATGATGACTTGTTGTCCGTGGTTGCCTTCAACTCGTCCTACACCAAACAGAACTGGTCTGCCGCGGATGACAATTTGTCTAAAGCAAGCCTGGCAGGGCAGTTGAATTTCTTTGGTTTTCAGTTCTTCCTTGAAAAAGATGTACGCAGCAAGTTGTCAAACACATTGGACATGTGGCTGCAAGAATGCGACTCTTTGTTCTCCGATTCAGCCACCATGAAACGTCTACAAGAGGAGAGATTTGACATGCTTGTTGGAGACGACTGCATACCTTGCGTCCCGATGTTGGCGCAGGCATTAGACATCCCGTTCATCTTGGAGTCCGTCTTCCCTTCGATTCCAACAAAGCATGGGCGATGGTACGTTTTTTCCAAAGCTTTTTCATTTCTATCAAACACCAACGTGCGTTTATCTTTTACCACCACTTCTGTTTAAGATGTCTTTTATGCTAATGCCGTGTGCGAGAATCAGAAATATACTCCACATGGTCCAAAATAACAACTTTCAAAATTTCTCCCGCAACGGGTGGATAAATTAAACGGGGAAAGTGTTAAAAGAATGCATCTTATAACTTGCTCAAAACAAAACAGACAGCCCACACACCCAAGAGAATAAAAATAGATCACCTCTCTGGTGGAAAGATCTCCAAAGTAAGAGTAGGGTGATAGAGGGGTCTATAGGTATCTACTTTTCCCCCAGCAGTTAGGGACTCACTGTGGCCACATGTGGATGACCTGAAAATGAAAATTCCAAGCACCTTTTTAAAATTAGCTTTTCCCAATCTCAATTGGGAACAGCTTTTGTAATCGTTGTATTTTTTAGCTGTTCCTAATCTCGATTAGGAACGGCTTTTGTAATCGTGAAAGTTTTTTTTCTTTTTTTTTCTTCATCCGCTTTTTTTTCTAAGGGGCACTTTGGCAATTGTTTTAATTCCGATCAATTTCAAACTTGGTATAGTAATTAACCATCATCAGAAGATGTGCCCCGAAACGAATCCTGACATCATCAGGGGTCACGTGACCGCAATTCAAATGTTCATTGTTTACAGTCTAATAACCAGTAAACTATTTGACCGATTTAACTCACATTTGGTATGCTCATAGTCAGACGTGTTATAGCTGAAAATTGATGTCTTGACATCATGTGACCTCTACTTCCGGTTTGACCAGATGTTGCATTTGAAAACAAAAATCCTCATATCTCATGAACTTTTAGTCCAATCAATTTCAAACTTAATATATATAGTAATTAACCAAAATAAGAAGATGTGCCCCGAAACTGTTTGTAATCGTGACATCATCAGGGGTCACGTGACCTCGATTCAAAATTTCTTTACAGTTTATTAACTAATAAAATATTGACTGAGTTAACTCAAATTTGGTATGCACATAGTCAGGGACGTGTTATAGATGAAAATTGATATCTTGACCTCGTGTGACCTCTACTTCCGGTTTGACCAGAACTTGTATTTTAACATAAATCGTCATATCTCATGCATTATACGTTCAATTGCAGTGATATTTGGTTTTTCGTTATTCATGCCACTTTGGCTATTATTGATAATCCAATTCATTATAAAGTTATGATACTCGTTGACAGTCATCAATAGACAATAAAAACATTTTGGGAATGTGTTTGTTCACAAACACAACCTTTGGTTTGATGTTTATTGTCAATACAGTGAAACGCCACTCTAACAAATACGGCTATGCTTAGACCTGGAGGAAAAAAATGGACTGTCAAATCCAGCGGGCGTACCGTGCATATTGCGCGCATATGCCAGTGTTCCGTCAGCCGGAAGCTCTGGAGTTCTCGGCTTAGGAAACTTGTGGTTGACCTTTGAAGCATTGTTCACGTGCAATAAACGATAGCGACCGGCGCTGCTCTCGTAATTTTGCCTCAGAACTTTTTCTTTTTCGTGAGAAAGATATCGCAAAATGAACGAGATAGACGGCATACAAGTTTGTTATGATGTTGTGATAATTATAAGTAAACTGACGTGAGAATTATTGACAATTAGTGAGCCTTTTAGACAGGGGAAGATGTTCAAGTATTCTTTTCTCATGCACCAATCCACAAACTAGCCCCACACGTAGTGCTGTGGTG
>NW_019091495.1:909794-947216 GCF_001949145.1 Acanthaster planci
CCTGACAATTTGGCCTAGGCCGCTTAGGAGTACTTTCAAAGATGTCATCTATGTGTTCTGAAACTCTATCTTTTAATTTCCTCCTCCTTGTCCAATAAGACAATGACTTGTACATTTTATCCCCAAACTTTAGGCCTACTTTCTGACCACCGTTAAATACACGGTCAAAATTATTAGCTGAGTACTCAGTGTTACAGCCACAAGTCCAGCAAGATGAACCTCACGGAACTTGCACAATGTACATGTACTACATATATCAATAATGTACATGTAGGGCCAACGAAGGCTCAGGCCTATATCATTTTTACTCGTCGTGATGAGGCTGAAAAAAAAACTGGGAAAACGTCTATATACAAACCTCATCTCAACAAACTGGCATGTACTTCAGCAGTATCGTGGTCTTTGCAGTTGCACTGGACGGCCGGCAGATAGAGAGATACTAGGACGTGTGCTGCATGTACTGTTTGTATGCATGTACTGTATACACAGGCTAAACACGTGTACAACGTAAGAACGATGCGCGCTACATTACATTGTGTACTACTACGTATACGACGAGTGTGTGCGTATAGGAGTTATTTGGCCACTTGCCAGTTAACTGATGCGGACGCGCGAAATTTTGTGGTACATGCATTTTTATTTCATCATTTTAAAGCACGGACAATATTATAAAATGTTTCTAAATTTATTGTTTAAGTTTTTCATTCATAAATATTTTAAAGAGGTAATTATTTTAATACAACCAAAGAAGCCATTTAATTATCTTTTTTTTTAAGTTTGACATTCATACAATTTTATTGTGTGATATGCGTCGTTGTTTTAGTACGATGCGAAGTGGAGTTGGGCCAACGTCGTGCCGATATGTGAATTGCCGTCAATTTCAGCAACATTGGGCCAACAACGGGCCAACAGTAAACTTTTTTTGCGAAGGTTAGGAAAACCTTCTGTTATTGGACCAACAATGGGCCAACATCTCTCAGCCAACACCGATATTTGGCCAATGAATCAACCATGAACCAATGTTGGCCCAACGTAAGCTTGCCATATGGGTGGCTCTCTTTAACAACCTGTCTCTGATCTGTCGCCATCACAGCCCTACTTAAAGACATGTATCTTAGTGCCTGAAATACAAACTGCAGAATTGTCACTAACTTTGAATCCTAGTGTAGCCTAGACCTGGGTGCTATTGTCCCTCAAAACCCGGTAACGCAAAAGAGGGGAACAGATACAGGACTTTCAAAAAAGAATTTAGTTGTTTTATTCACCATACTCGGTGCATGACCTTCCGCACGCGTCGTCAGAACAACAACTACTGCCTACGTGACACTAGAGCTCTACAAGACACAGCATGTATCACAATGTATAACATAGCATAGCAATTGTATAACAATTTCTAAGGCCGTCCGGGCACTTTTCCAATTTCCCTCCCGCGCCCGCCAAACCACAACACCCCAAAATAGAAACCAATTTCCGGTGCGCACACAGCACAAGAGAAACAGGTCAGGGCACTCCACCGGTGGACTTCAGCGCCGCCGGCGGCGTACGAAAGATTAACATGGCTATAAAACATGAAAAAGGCTATACAAATGTCCGTTACACTAATGTCTTCCAAAATGAAAATGACTCGACAATTTTACTTACACCGGCGTATTCCTCAGAGTTTGGACTTTTATACGAGCACTCTAGAGCTTCTGCAAACTGCATTTTTTTCGACGTATGGCGCCTTGAAAACCAGGCCTGTAACATTTCTATGCTGACCATGGGCGGCACCCACATACGTCACCCAGGATCCTGGAGGCAGACTCCGGCGGCCCCCGCTCCACACCGGGGCTGGGGGTTCTTCCTCAGTCTGCGTCCCCGTCTCCACTGAGCAGCGCAGGGGGGCGGTCCCGGCCGCAGCGGCAGCCGCGGGGGCCCGAGGGCCGGGGGCCGCACTGGAAGGCGAGTCCGACTGATCTCGTCGTTCTGGCCGGCCCCGCGACCCTCGCCTTCGGCGCCAAGAGGGCACTGGCGGCGAGGGCTCACCTGCACCAGCTGACCGGGGGCGTGCCGGGCGGCTCCCTCCGGAGGACCGACAGGGGGGAGTGACTGCTCCATGGGGAACTCGTCACCCCCCAACTCCCCGCCACTGGCGAAGACCTCCGGGACGTCAGGATCCTCCGCCCGAATCTGGCCAACGAGGACGTGGTCGCAGTGTCGGTGGTGCCGATCCCGCATGTCCGAGCGGTAGAAGCAGCGGCCACAGCCCCGCTCACAGGTATAGGGCCGGGTGGCGAACAGCTCTGGACACGCCGACCTCAGGTGTCACTGCAAGTTGGTCCGCTGGCAGAATTCTCGCTGACAGTGGGGGCAGGCCAACCGGTCCATCCCGGGGAGAGAAATAGAGGGAGATTCAGGAGTCAGCGTGGAGCAGAATCGCGCCGGGCGCCGAACCCGCCGCCCTTTGCGAGTCACGTGCGCTCCCCCCGCCTCCGGCTCGCACGGCGATGGTTCCGCCGGCGCGCTGTCTCCCTGGCTGCTTGGGTCAGAATTCTCCCCGCTCGACACGCCACCGCTCCGGCCCGGGTGTCCCGACTTCGCCCCATCAATCGGTTCCAGTGCGGTCCCTTCGTCAATGGGGGGAGACGGCCCCCGCAGGCAGGACTGAGGGCCGGATCCGCTGGCTCCTTGCCCCCCTGCCCGCGCTAGCGCCTCCTCGGCCAAGGCTCTGCGGGCTGCGCGCTCCCACCATCCAAGCTGCACGTCGCCCAGGTAGCACTTGAGCCGACTGCGATGCACGATCTGAGCCTTCGCTCGGGCGCTACGCTGCACTTTGTAGGTCACGTCGTTGAGGCGTTGTAGCACCGCGAAGGGTCCGTCCCACCACCGTTGCAGCTTGGGGGAGCGGCCGACCTTCTTTTTTTGGGTGAATAGCCAAACAGCCTGGCCGGGCTCGAACCCCCACTCCTGGGCGTGACGGTCGTACTGCTGCTTCTGGTAGGGAAGATGTTCGTCCCAGTAGGCCGTTATTCTCATCCACAAACATGCTCAGCATGGTCTTCACGGTACGATTGAACCGTTCGACCATACCTTCGGACTGGGGGTGGAACGGAGTCGTCCTAGTCTTGTGGATGCCCAACAGCTGGCAGACCCCACGGAACAGGCCCGCCTCGAACTCCCGCCCTTGATCCGTGTGGGTCTCGAGGGGTGTCCCGAAGCGCGTGATCACCTGCTCCACGAGGGTCCTGGCCACAGTCTCGGCCGTCTGATCCGGAAGGGGAAACGCCTCCACCCACTTCGTGAAATAGTCCGCCACTACCATTATGCTGGTGTTTCCGGCCTTGGTTCGGGGCAGGCGTCCGGTAAGGTCAATGGCAATCCGCTCCATGAGGGCCCCCACCAGGTATTGTCGAAGCGGAGCTCTCCTGGGACGCGGCGGGGACTTCTTAGAACCGCAGAGATGACACTTCTGGCACCACTCCTCAGCCTGCCGTCTCATCTCCCTCCAATACACAGGAGCCTGCCTGAGTCGGGCCACTGTTCGAGCGACCCCGGGGTGTCCAGCAGTACGGTGGTTGTGGGCAAGAAGTAGAACCTCTGGCACCCTGGCCTGCGGGACGGCGATCTTCCAGGTGGGGGCCCCCCGTCGGCCCTTGCCCACTTCACCTGTAAGACCCCGCGGAATAGGCGCAGTGTGTCCCATCTGGACCACCAGCTTTTGACCCCGGCACCAAGGTTGGAGATGTCCTCCCATTCAGGCCGGTCGCTCCCCGCCACCAGCCACTGGCGGACCGGTCCCAGCTCCGGGTCGTCTTGCTGCTCCTGAGCTAGCTTGCTCAGGTCCCAGACCTCGGGAACCCCGTCCAAAATAGAGTCATCCTCCTCTCCGTCCATGTCGGCTGTCGCAACTAGGGACTCGTCCTCTGCCTCCGGAGGGCAGCTCCGAGGGGGGTCCGAATCCGCCGGAGGGGCCGGCCCCGTGTAACATTCTTGGTCAACCTCCAGGGAACGCCCGCACTGGCCGCAGGGTATCCGAGAGACGGCCTCAGCGTTGGTGTGTTTCCGCCCCGCTAGGTGTTCTATGTCAAACTCGTAGCACCCCAGCCTCTGCAGCCATCTGGCTGTCTGCCCCTCTGGCTCTTTGAAGTTAAAGAGCCAGCGCAGCGAGCCGTGGCCTGTCCTCAACAAGAAGCGTTTCCCCAACAGGTAGTGCTTAAAATAGTGCACGAAGTGCACGACCGCCAGGAGCTCCTTCCGGGTCGTGCAATAGTTACTCTCCGCCTTGGTCAGGACCCGACTCCCATAGGCCACAACCCGCTCTCCGTGCTCCCCCTCCTGGGAGAGAACGGCCCCGATCGTGCAGTTGCTGGCATCGGTATCCAAGATGTAGCGCCTCCCTGGGTCCGGATACCGCAACACCGGCGCCGTTGCAAGGGCATCCTGCAGGTGTTCAAACGCCGTCTGGCAGGCATGGGTTCAGACGAACTCCCTCTGGCTCTTGTTGGTCAAAGCATGGAGGGGGCGGGCGATCTCGCTGAAGCGGGCAATAAACCGCTGATAATATGACGCCAGGCCCAGGAAGCATCGGACCTGCGTCACGTTCGTCGGCCTTGGCCAACTACGGATCGCTGCGACCTTAGCGGGGTCCGTCCGCACCCCTCCGCCGACACCAAGTGGCCCAGGAAGGACACCTCCGTCTTGAAAAGGTCACATTTCTTCGGTTTCAGTTTGAGTCCGGGGGTCCGGAACCGCCCCAGTACCGTGGCCAGCCTAAGGTAGTGCTCCTCAAAGGTCCGCCCCCAAACTATCACGTCATCCAGGTAGACGACGGCCACTTGCCACTGGAGACCCCGCAGGACGCGCTCCATCAGACGCTCGAAGGTGGCCGGAGCGTTACAGAGCCCGAAGGGCATCACGGTAAACTGGTAGAGGCCGCTTTATGTCCCAAAAGCCGTCTTCTCCTTGTCATCTTCCGCCATGCGGACCTGCCAGTACCCGCTGGCCAAGTCCAGGGTGCTGAACCACCTGGCTTCCTCGAGTGCGTCTAAGTTATCCTCTATCTGAGGGATGGGGTAGGCATCCTTCGGGGTGGCTGCACTGACCCGTCGGTAGTCAACGCAGAAGCGGACAGACCTGTCCTTCTTCCGCACCAGGACCACCAGCGACGACCACGGGCTGTGCGACGGTTCGATTACCCCATCCGCCGGCATCTGGTCAACCTGACTCTGGGCCTCCAACCGTTTGTGGATCGGAAGCCGCCGGGGAGCTTGCCAGATGGGTGGCGTCGTCCCTGTGTTGATTGGGTGGTGGACCCAGTCGGTTTGGCTGAGCCTGCCGTCCGGCCCGGTGAAGGCACCCTGGAACTCTACCAGCAGGCTCGCCAGCCGTTCATGTTCCTTGCCGTCCAGATGGGCCGCTTCCCGGTCCGGAAGGTCCTGCAGGTGGGCGGGCACACTATTGCCTGAGCTCCGAGAAGAGCCTCCCTGGCAACCGTGGCCCGCTGGACCGCCCAGTAGCTATTGTGTCCTCAACATTGTGAGCCACCGATTTAAGGGATGGTGCAAGTGATGCTGACACAACGTAAAGGAGTGAAACAACAAAGTATGAGTGAAGAAAAGCTCGCTTGAATGGGGTTCAAACCCCAGTTTCTTTTTTCATATACAAAAATTTATACCCAAGTTTCTTTTTTTCATATACAAGAAATTATTACACTTGCATTGTTTTATCAGTTCAAATGCCAATTTAAGGTGTGGCAACATTCTGAACTGTTACAATCAAAGGGTCACCAAGAGACCATATTCCAGTTATAAGGGTGACGGAACTTACATAATTAAGGTAATTCAAAAGATGTTAACATTGTAACATTTTATTCATAATTTACAGAAAAATATTAAGCTTTTCAAAAAAGTTATTTAACTACCCTAAAAAATTTAAAAAAATAAAAGGGGTTCAGATCTGCTTGGTTGGATTGGCCCAATTTGATGACAAGAAGCTAAGATACGGCATCTGGCCAAGAATTACTTTTGAACAAGAGTTAAAATCTTACTTTATTGCTTTTGAAAAGTTATGGAGTGCATAAAAATCTGGTTACTACTCAAGAAAGGTTTACAGAGGGGTTAACATGAGGGGTTTACATGTGAACATCAAGAGAAAAGCATGTATTGCAGTGCAATATGGATTAAACATCCATACATCGAGCCAGACACAAGTAAATGCTTTAAAATGAGAACAGAGTAAAAATTAAAATTGTTAAAATTGCAACTTAAGAAATCAAATTTAAAATATTTAACACAGGAAAACTCAAGTCAACAATCAACTCAACCAACCATCTCAATGCACTTACCAGGACCATGATTAGTAATTCATGATGTGGGCAGAAATATAAGGAGACTGACAATGAAGTGAAAAAGAATACTGCACCAGACCACAAGCAAACCAAGTCATTTTTTTACATTTTTTGTAGTTTTTATTTAACCTGTTAATGTTATCACCACAAACTTTAGCACAAAAATGACTTCTACATGATAAGCTGACAATGTTTCAACTAAGCTGAATAAGAAATAAGACTTTGGTCTTGAATCTCTAATATACTGATATTAAAATGTATGAACTCACCTTTTATAAAACAACGCTATCTTGACGATTTCTAACTAGGGGCCTACATGTATTATGTTGCCTCCATTTTTGTCGTTCGCGTTCTGTCCCGCGTCATCTTTTCGCAATTTTGGGGGCTGGATCTGGCCTCTTCGGTATCGGTATACCGTAGAAATTCAACCCCCATTTGCGTTTTTTAGGCACTGCTTCCAACAACTGCCCAATTATTACCTTGAAATTTATGCAATTTTGAGTGGGAAAGATCAACACCTTATGCACGTTGCACACGGACGACAGCAAAACGGAAGTTGTCTGTGCCTGTAATTTCAGCGCTTCGGGTTGACGCAAGATCGATATGCGCCCGCTTGAGTTGGCAGTCCATTGTTTTTTCTCCTCCAATTTTATGATGAAATTAATCGGGAAAATTTTATGCCAGCCCGTTGGATGAGTACCCGACAAACATGACTTACCCGACCACGCCTTAACCCAGACTTGCTGGATTGGTAGATGTTACGTCCCAACTTTGTTCACTGCCCTCAAATTTGGTCAGTGCCAACTGTGTCGACTGAGTTGGAGGAAGGGAACAGGAGCAAGCAATGAAGGGCGGAGGGTAAAATGGCGGCGGTATTGGGAACGAAACAACTGTATTCTGCTGTGTAATTGCCATCAAAATATAAATGTCCATTTTTCTGATTTATTCATGAAGATATTTCGGTCACTGTGTCGAACCAAAGGCCCTGCAAATTGTCTCACCGACTGAACTCTTCATCGTGTTGTGGAACCTAAGATTTCAACACGTGGTGCATGTATTGCATCCTCAGCTGCAAAAATTAAAAAAAAAATTGAATCAAGCGGACATTCTTTCCATGAATATTTCAATAAGAAGAAAGCTTAAACTATTCCACTCTGTACATTAAAAAAGCTGTGAGCAAACTTTTCGACTTTTTGTGTGAGGGCAACAAGGTGATTTTCCCAAGTGGGGCTATAGACGAAGTTGGGAGTAACATTGACAACAGTGTGGGTCTTGTCGCTGCAGCACATTAACTTTTAAGTGGAGAAGGCAGTGGAGTGGCGTTTTCCGAATTGAAAGGGGTATTACTGAGCAGTTCGAAAAATGTGATGCCCATGGCGTTTCAGATTGAGTTAGATCATCTCACTTCGGGATTGGAATAATGTACCGTTCTGTAATTTTACAACAACGATTACAGTACTTTTTCGCGGTCCAATGATTCTATTTGCATCCAGGACTGGATTGCCAATGGATCCGTCTTACATACCAGAGCGTTTTATGGGACTTACCGACAGAATGACATTTCTTCAGCGACTCAAGAACGTCCTAGGTTACTATTATCACACCTTCGTGCATTTTCATATGGGCTTTGGTAACTTCGTTGCTTACGATAAGTTGAAAGCCAAGTATAACATCAAGCCGGAGATCAGCACACTAGAGTCACACAAGCAAGCTTTGCTGTACTTTATGCACGGGAGCTTCGGACTGGAATTTCCTGGACCTTTTCAGCCTAATATAAAGTATGTGCTTTATCATGCTGGATCGAGCCCCAATCAAACGGTAGGTGATCTTAAACAACTTTCTTTGCACCTCTTGGAACAATCGTGGAGCCTTGAATTGGCTAACTTACAGTAATATACTCTACATGGAATAAATTTACTAAAATGGCCAGGTTTGCTAGAGCCCTCGCAGGGTTGGTGATTCTGCCCCAAGATTTCGGGTTTTCCTTGCTTGGCACAAGTATAAAACATTTGTCAATAGTTTTCTCAGTTCTGTCTGACAAAGGGTTTGTATTATAAGCTGTGTAGTATTCATCACATGTTGTTAACTGAGGCGCTCCAGATGTCTACCATGGGGGAGAATAAAGGCCAAATGCCATTTCTATGTAGAAGTCACGACTGTCAGAAAATAGTATATGCCATACTCTAGTTGATCCTGAGGTTTTTGCCCTTGGATTGTGTCAGAAGCATGTAGGCCTAATTTGTTCAGAGGAATCAAAACGCGAGACTTTGTAATTGGTGTCAATTTGGTTAGCCAAATTGTACTCCGTTCAAATGTCACCTCAATTACCAAGTTAATAGTTGAACTGAGTAAGTTTCGACCTTAGCAGTAAAACTTTGGGTTATCATGATTCGATGCATGCGAAGTCATTATGATCAGGAACTACAAAACTTCACAGATCGACAAGGAAGTTGCTAAGTTCCTGGATACTGCGCCAGATGGGGTGATGCTGTTCTCCCTCGGTTCTTTTGTGAGGACGTTAGGGCAGGAACAAGGCCAACTCTTCGCAGACGCCTTCGCTTCTCTCCCGCATCGTGTGCTGTGGCAGTCAACTACAAATTTAACGGGACTCCAGCTAGGAAACAACACAATGGTTGCCAGATGGTTGCCGATGGTGAAAGTCATGGGTAATACTTATGCTAATAGTGATTCTTATGTGTTGTTCTATATCAGTCATTTCTTCAAAGAAAAACCGGCGAATCCTAAATGGACCCTGACTCTAGGTCTTATAATGCTACTCTTTTTTCTTTAATAATTATGGATTGATTCACTGGCGTATCCAGGTTTTGAGTCGGGGGTACAGGGGATTAAACCTATTTTTTAATGAAACATTATCCTGGAAATAATCCGACCTCCCTCCCAGAAAGATGTTGGCGCAATCACTTCCTTTTTAAATGCAACGTGTCTTCCCCTGCGCCCCTGCCCTCGTAGGTAAGTAGTGAAAATTTCAATCGGGGAGCGTTTCCTGTCCCCCGAGTGAACGACAATGGCGCCAAGTACACAAAAATATTTCGAAATCAACATTTCGAGGGAATGAAATGCTTTTGAGGGAACGAAATAATTCTTCGAGGAAAAGAAATAATATTTCGAGCGAGCGAATTAAAAAAAAATTCTCATTTTGTCTGTTCCCTAACGGCCTCCGTGTACAACTGCATGCATCCAAAAACTTTTTGGCTTGTTTTAATTCATACGACTGCCAAAATTCAAATGCCTTGAACTGTTGCGAGGACTGTTACGAGTGCGGCAATTGTATCGAATGTTTTGGTTGTACATATTGCACCTGATGCGTAAATTGTGTCGAGTTGGAAGGAATGGATCACATGGTGCTCGTAGATAGTAAGCATAAAAAGCCGAGGCACGCGCGAGAAAACGAGCCACTGCCCGATTTAGCGACTAAACTCGACACAGATTTATACAAAATTGGATTAATTATTGAATACGACGTTGACGTCGAACATTTAATTAAAGTAGAAATCCCACCTGAGTTATAACTGAGGTTGATTTTTTGGACGATTAATAAAAAATGACAGACTCAGAACTTTGTCACTTGCTCAACCTCAAAGAAGTACATATAGAAGGTAGCAAACCCAGACCCCCGCTAGCCAGCCCTACAATACGCGAAAACACGTGTGAGCACCAAATATTTGAAATGGACGAAAGATACGTGTGTAAGCATTGTGGTCTAATTTTTGGGTGGGTTTCCTCATACACCTCTATAGACATGGGGGATAGATATTACAAGCATCACGTTTGGATAAAACCGCCACCACCAAAATCGAGAAAAACTTTAAAAGAGTTTAACGTTCAATTGGAGAATGGTGAAGCAGGCGAAATAGAATATAAATTAAACCGAGTTCTAAACGACAAGATCTCTAGAGGTAAACCGTTGAAGGCTTTAATTGCGGTATGTTATCAAGACGTAACTGGGGAAACCGAATCTAAAGTAAAAGATCTTTTTCAAGTTTCGGATCAGCACTGGGAAAACGCCCTCGATAAATTAAAACTCGCCAAAGAAGACATATAGATTGCTATACAAGATATAGATTGACCAAACAAGATTTTTCAAAACATATATAATAAAATGGAGACTCACACGTTTTACTTAACCGAGAGCGAGCAGACATTTAAATTGAGAGACGAGATCAACAACACCAAAGTAAAAAATATTCAGTTTGAAGCTAGATATTTTAACTTGACTAACGTTACTGAAATTGAGTGGGACACAAGCTTGGAGGGTAGGGCTGCTATTCAGGTTAATTGGAATACAGAAAGAGATTTAAAAATAGTAAAAGCAGCCAAAAAGAGATTGTTACGAGCTCACGACAGAGGTATTTTAGCAAAAGCAAGTATTATTATTGCTAATGAAATTTATCATTTAGATCAAGAGACCGTTGCTCTAAATGATCGGTTAACTTGGGTTGTAGACTATGGAGAGGTGAATGAAATACTTGACGGGATAAACAAGAAAAGGACCAAAGCAGCATTATTATTTGCAGGCCAGTCACAAGCCTTAGCAGAGATTTTTGGGGACAACCCACCCTCGGCCGAACCTACAGATCAACCACCACCTGAACCAACAGTAGATCAACCTCTGGCCGAGCCTGTAGAGGGTGCTTTTCAGGTTCTTTGGAAAACAGAAAGAGATTTTGAAATAATAAAAGCAACCAAATACAGATTTTTTCTTTCAAGATGTATTTTTGCGTTGGGGAGATGTTAATTATGTATAACGGGTTTGCCCTCGAGTCCCACCCGAGTAAGCTTGTGAGGCTTTTTTCGCAAGCTCTCGGACAAGCACTGAGCATACCCGTTATATATAACAAAAACAGATTGTAACGAGCTCACGAAAGAGGTATTTTAGCAGAAACAATTATTATTATTGCTAATGAAATTGACCAGCTAGATCAAGAGATCACTGCTTTAAATGATCGTATATCTCGGCCTTTAACTTTTTAGGAGAGGAATAAATTATATGAAGAGTTTGACACAAAAAGGATCGAAGCAGCATTATTATTTGCAGGCCAGTCACAAGCCTTAGCAGAGATTTTTGGGGACAACCCACCACCAGAACCATAGCCCAGCCAACAGCAAACCCTCTCGCGAGAGATAAAAACGACGAACCCAGAAGATTGAGAAACACTGAATTAGATAAGAGGCTTTATCTCACGGGTTTAAGAGGACCCGTAATTGATAGACTTCACCCTCAAGGCTCATTTCAATCGCTACCCGTGGGCGAAAGAGGAACCATCGTATTATTTCCAGGTTATTACGGCATAGACTGGTTTGACTTTTTGTTAAATTCGATCCCAGGTGTATCTTTCAAAGTTCACTCAGAGTCTAAGAGGGTGACATTGGCTATCACGGATCCCAACCTCAAGTTGAGGCTAAATAGAGAGGTGTCTAATTTTTAAGCTTGCCCAAAATCAAACTTTTACCCAACTTCATTTAAGAAGGCACGTATGATTTAGACCCCTTGAAATTTGCGTGTATTCATTGTGAACAGTTGAATACCCACGACAACTTTTATAACAGGCAGTTTCGGACTTGTTGGACGTGATACCTACTGGACCCTATAACTCGACTATCACTTATGACAGTAAGACGCCCAAACACTTAATCGACAGGAACATAGACGAGTTGACCTTTTCTTTAAAAAACAAGCTAGGAGAGCTAGTAGACAAAAAAGGCGCTGGAATTTTAATCGTGTTGGACATTTTTTTTAAAAGGGTATATAATAAAAAGATGACGACTAACATTTATCCCGATTTACCCGAACAAGCGGGGACCAAAATTTGCAGACTCAAAAAGATCGAAGAAATTAAATCCCAAATTCAAAGAGAATGCGACGCGCGGGAAGCTAGCTACAAAAACATTAAACGGGTACTCACTGCACTCGGTTACGTAGAGTACGGCGTGGAAGCATTGGGCGCGACCTCGGCAGCCGTCGGGATTTCCGCAATTTTGGACGTTGTACCGGACCCGTCGGACTTGTGATGGAAGGCATCATATCGGTGCGTTCGGCGCTTACGCGATAGTAAAATACGTTAACCGTAGACTCACCCACAAAACTAAAAACACGACCAAATTTGAATGTTGGCAGACGCTAAATCAAACACCATGGAGGATTACGTATCTCACGTGATTAAAGACGGCGATATATCCTATTTGTTTTTATTTTATCCGAGCTGAAAAAGTTTAACGAAATGAAAGAAAAGATTAGATCGAACACGAGCACCAAACTGCAAGCGAGCGAAGCGAGCAGTAAAGAAGAATTTGATCGTCAAGAGAGCAGGAGCGCTAGCCAATGAACGGGCGGTGGTTTAAAAAAAAAAGATCTTTTGAAAAAACTTGGAGAGTAAGTTTTACAAAGTCGGTTAAATACAAAGACCTACCACCTCCTTATCAAGCGGCCCAACCGACAGCACCTCCTTTAAAAGACTTATAAAATAAATGGGAGACAACTTTAGTAGTTTAACAATTTTAGTCAACAAAGAAAATTTCTTTGTAGCCAAGTTTTCAAATATAATGCACAAATATAAATTACTTAAAGTAACCATCGAAGAAGCCGTCAATCGCTGGGTGACCGATCCAATTTCGTTTCATCAAAATCAATTTAATTTTGCGGTCTATTGCGCGACGACTGCTTGTGGCGCTGGTTTTGACCTACCGAACGACAGCGGTCCCTATATGTCGGCTTTATTTAATTTTCACGTATATTACACCGTACGAAAATTATTTCGCCACTATGTGATGCCCATTCCGAGCGACGACGTATTTAACGCGTTACACACTAGTTATGATCATCAGAAGTTTATAGACACATACCGTTTATACGGAGTAGATCCACACAGATCGTATAAACAAACTCGCGACACTTTGTCAAACGGGCTTGGGGCTGCTTTTTATTCAACGGGTAAAGGAGGCTGTTTTGCCGGTTTAAGCACAGACGAAATTGCAGCCTTTAGAAAATGTGCGACAAATTCTGCGGATTCACCGGCCAACGAAGAAGAACAAAAATAGAGCAAAATACGGGAACCAGGTTAGTTCCGGGTAAAAATTATAACAAATGCGATTTGCAAGCGGGAGAAAGCGGGAGAAACGCAGGTTTGATGTACATGTCGATAGATACCAATCACTCAACCGCTTACGAGGTATCTTTTTTACAGCAGTTGGACGCGGTCACTTTGGCCTGGTGGGATTTTGTTCCTAAAAAGTCTAAGTTTACAGACGTCAGGTTTAAAAAAGTGAATCTATCTGCGCTTACGTATACGCGTTACTCGGGGCACAAGCGCAAACAAAGACCAGCGTTTTAGCTACCGACACTGGATTAGACGCGCAACAGCAATTTATTACGATCGTGGAAGATATAATTGGTTCAGCCCCCAATCTTGGCCAGTCGATCAGCCAATTTCAAGATTCGTTGCAATATTCAAGAACACTTTTGAGGGTTAAAACAATAATATAAAAACCGCAAATGCGGATATGAGGACTGGTTACGTACCGAGTTTAAATTTGGGACCAGAGGTTGAAGATGATTTTAATAGCGAAGCGAGCAAACCAGAGCTGTTACCCAAAGCAAATTTAAAGCCGATTTTAGGTCCTGTTTTAGAACATAAGCCTTGAGACGTACACATCGAAGAAAAATCTTTAACCGTTGAAGCCGTTGCCGCGGGTTTAATCGGTTTCATGTTGTATAAAGTTTGTACTTAAACGGTTTGATTTAAGGTATGAAAAAACTAACCTCAAATTTGAGATGAGGTTTAACTTTTTTGTCTGTTTTAATTCCGTTTACATCTTTTTCACGTATGTCAAAATCAAAACACCCACGCCAACAAATAAAGTCCACACGTGATCTGTTACCCATCCAACAGCTTTACTCGCCACGTTGAAAATCCAACTTAAAACGCTACCGATGATTCCGGACAAAGCGCCTAGGGCTTTCAACCCGAGTTTCTTCAACACCTTTGCCAGGTTTGAGAGTTGCCGTTTGATCCAATCGATACACCCCCTTTACTTGGAGGAGCTGGCGCTGGTTTTGGTGCTGGTGTAGGTGCGGGCGTTCCGGAAACTCTGACGCTAGCTACGATGCTACTAACAATGGTACTTACGGCTAAACTAAAAGCCGTTAAAATACTTACGATCGTCACACCTTGTTCTCTAAATATCGTTCGAATCTTCTCGCGTAGCGTCAAATCCAAATCCAAATCCATTCGTACGAAGTTTATCCGTATTTCTATTGATAATGTCTAATCTCCCGGCTCTCTCGATTTGTAAATCGGCTAACTGTAGTTCTTGTCTTTCAGAATCTGCAGTCGTTTTTTTCTAATTTGTCTTTGACTTGTTGAATCTTATCGTCTAACTGATCTAATTTACCCTGATTTGAAATTAATGCCCCTTTGGTGGTTTGTAACGATTTGTCTAAGGCGACTAACTTTGATTTGATTCAGCTTTTTTCACCGATTTTCCATTATTTTTAAATCCTAATTCGTATCTAATAAAATCTCGAGCTGACATGGGGTCTTTGTCTCCTTCTTTGCCGATATGTCCAGCAGCTTTGGCATTTTTACATTTTGGTTTCTTTTGTTGGTTAATAGCACATCGTGGTATTTACCTTCACCTTTAAAAAATAAACCTCCACCTTTACCTTTGCGAAATTCTAATTTTTTATATTTAAACTTTGATGGTATATCTTCTCTGTCACCAAAATATTGGTAAAACTTGTTTACTCTTGGATTAGTTTCGAATATCGCGTTTCCTCGTTCTAACGTATCACCCCTTGGTTCTGTTACGGGTCTGGGGCTTAGCGTCAATTTTGGTTTGATCGGTTCTGTCCCAACTTTTAGTTCGGTTAGTGAGGTAGGTGCACCTTCTATACATGACGTTTCTTGTCGATCTGAAGATAAGTTATCGTTGACGAAATCTTGGTCGTTTATTTCTTGATCTTGATTTTGATCTTCCAAGAGAGATATTTCCTCCGGATCAAATCCTTCAGCCATTTTACTTTAACTTTAAATAAAGACGATTTAACAAACAACTTTAAGCAATGGGTAAACTCGCGGGTAATATACCTTGCGCCACTAGCCATCCCTGGGTGGCCAATGCACCGCTAGACAGCGCGGTCAATTTCAACGCGTCTTCGATAGATAATTTATTTGGGCCTGGTTCTGTGTTTAAAATCAATTTGCTAAACCTTACATCCCTTAAGTGTTTTTAATTTCCTCACGCATGCAGTCGGGAACCACATCATTCTGTTTAAACACTGGTCAAATGAATTTCGGTCCTTGCAATGGAATTAAGCTACCCAAGCCGTATTTGAATTGAATGATTAAAGTGCCGGCCACTAAAGGCCATTTTACTAAGGCCACACGTGTTACTCCCTTTGGACTTTTTTCTATATTTGATAAATTGATCGGCCGCAGAGTCGTCTACAATGAACAGTGTATTTAACCCGTCAAACGCTTTTTGATAAAGTTCAACCGCTTCGTTTAGTTCTAGTCTTTCCCGATCTAAATCACACAAATAAACGTTTTCTTCCGCGTAAATCCATAAACGATTTAAATACGTTTTGTTTTTGTATAAAGTCGGACAAATAATTACGATCGCTTCAAACGTGAATCGGTACTCATTTTCCAGAAGATCCAAAATCCACTGAGTTTTACCCGACCCAGTTTTACCCACGATTAAAGCGCAGTGTTTATTTTTAAACATCTTACTCATTTTTAACTTAATAAACTAAATTCTTGAAATTCCCATCGTCCACCGTCAGTTGGGCATCCATAACCAAGAATACGTTCATCTTTAAGGTCCCGCAGTTTCGGCCTGTCGTTCCATCTGTATTGATATATCTCCCCCACCCCCGAGTGGTCTACCCGACCCGTGAGCCGAGTTATCGTTAGAGCGTCTGAAATCGAGCCACAAGCCGTACTTTTCTTTTAAATATTCGGCCATATCTACTCCGGTCAAATTTAACTCTTTCACTACCGCTCTCACCGATTCTGTATCTGAGTCTCCAAAGTATTTAGTAACCTCGTTCCTGTGTTGGTACTCAAACAGTCCCTGCGAATAAAGTTGATTTGGCTTGCCTTCGACCGTGATGACCGTTTTTGTGACGTGCGGATTATAAAATCTTCGGGGGTTTTTAATAGCCGGGTCTCTAAACAAAATCAACATGCCTTTTGAGCTCTTGATCGTTTGATCGATGCTAATGTTCCATAACGTGTCTGATTTATTAACCGATTTTTTTCCACGAGTGAATCCTGTCAAATAGGTAATAAACGAGCCCCTTATGTTTGCTCCTCAATGATTGGGCCGGCTCTCGATTGGTGACGACTTCGTATTTCGAAGTCAAATCCAAAATTGAATATTCGGCGGCTGTGTCCGACGAGTTGAACACTTTATCGTGGCCGTTAAAAGTTAACTGATACGTTAGGGGCTCTTTATACCCCAACAGATATGATGGACACGCCCATGTTGACAGAATAATGTGTCAACATGGGCGTGTCCAGTGGAATCGCGTAACGATTTGTAAAAGCGTCGGCAATTGCTTTATCTTTACCGTTATTTGCAGTTTTGTTTTTATCGCCAACACTTAAACGCAACTTGGCCACATTTTCCTTTTCCAAACCAAAGTACGCCATTTTTTCGTCTGCGACAGAGGTAGCTAGTTGTCCTTAAAATTATGAAACACGTCTGCATCTCGGTAACTTACGATTTTATTACCTTGGAGACTCACGTTTCTTTCCGAGATTAAATTTCGCGCCATGTTGTTATACCCGCCCGGTTATCGTCTGAGGCGCCGTCTAGATCGAGTTTAAAAGCCAGTTTGGCGGTACCGGGTACAATTACGTCATTCATGCCTAAAGCAGGGAATTTCACGTTTAACCTGTTACCCACGGCTATTATGCTCGGGTTGTGAGTAACGGTTACTCCGCGTCTTTCCCCTTTGATCGCGCGAGGTACTTTAAGTCTGCGACTCGGGTTTAGTTTTTTGGTGTATTGATGTGATATATATTAGTTTTATATTATACGATTTTTATTTTACTGAAATACTTTAAAAAGAAAAGAAAACGCAATTAACGTTAAACCCGCTGCGAAAAATAGATCATTGTATTCCTTTCTAAACGTTTCGGATTGGATAGCAGCGATGTGATCGATATCGGCACGCATGTCGTCCAGGATTTGCTCGATGTTTCTTAGGTGAGCTTGAATTCCCGACAGTTGATCTTTAATTTCGCTATTCATTTAATTTACGTATTTTAAATGTGTGCTGTTTTAAGTATGGTTTGCCTTGGCATTCACAGATTCAAATTTTTTATTTGGTAGTTTAACTAAAATAACGACGCAGAAGCAGAACGAAAGCGTCACGACCTTGCATTAGAATAATTGACGCAAGCAAAGGAATCCTGGGAGCAAAACCACGTAAACATGTTAGACTTTTTAAACGTTTAAACGTTTTGTAAACGGGGACGAAGCTTTACGAGCTTACAGCGAATTGATCGGTAAAATATCATGCTGTTACCACCAGAACTTAAATTGTCTGATTTCTACGAGCCTTCCGAGGATCAAAAAATTCGTGAGTTTGTTTGGATTATAGGTGGGACAGCCTTAGTCGGTTTCTGTTATTGGAAAGAAGAAAGCGCGGTCGATCATCTACAAGAAAAGACCGGTGCGGACAAATCAGTTATTAGAAACTGGCTAAAAAAAAGCGGGCTATTTGGCAAACATATTTACCCGCAACAAATTACGTACCGAGACCTACAATGCTCCAATCAGAGTCGGTCGAACCAAACGAAGCGCATCAAATGGATATCTTGTATTTACCCTGGGACCGCGTTAAAAGAAAAACGTTTAAATACGCTTTAACCATAGTAGACGGAGGTTCGCGGTATAAAGAAGCTGAACCATTGACAAGTAAAACGGCCGAGCAAGTGAGCGAAGCGAGCAAGAAAATTTACGAGCGATCGCCCTTGACCTGGCCCAAATTCATAATGGTAGACTTGGGATCTGAATTAAAGGGCGAGTTTAAAAAGTTAATGATTAATCATGGGCTAGAAATTCAAGTGGGCGAGCCGGGTGTACATAGGTCGCAGGGGATCGTGGAAGGGTTTAACCGCACTTCAGCAGAAAGGTTATTTGGTCATCAATACGCTCAAGAAATGTTAAACGTAGGAGTTCGTAACGTGGAATGGGTAGAACGTTTGCCTCAAGTTGTGAAATCGTTAAATGAGGAAAAAACGCGTTTAATTGATGCCGTTCCTGCAGAAGCCGTCAAATTAGACCGAGTGAAACAAACACCGAGTGCACCTGTTAAAAGCGCGTCGCATGAATTACTTCCAGACGTGGTCGTTAGATATTTATATTACCCGGGCGAGCAAGAGGGCAGCACCGTCAGAAGGGCGACAGATCCCGTCTGGTCAGTGGACGTTTATCAAGTGGAAAAGCGCACCACTTTGTATTATTTATTAAACAGGCTAAATAGGAGTTTCGTCAAAGAGGAACTTCAGGTCGTACCCGAGGATACCAAATTACCGTCCGAGTCTTAACTGAATTGAGGGATCTTTTCTTTCTATCAACCCCATTTGATAATATGTAGCGCTTTGTGTCTAACGGCGAGAGACTCAACTTATTTTGCGACACCATGAATATCTGATGTTTATCTGATCTAAATAGCTGCTGTTTATTGAAATGCTGCTTTGTTCAAATAGGCAGCTTTTATACATCTCGTGGGTTAGGTTCTTTTGGGTTACTACTTTTGTTACCCCTTTCGCCTTCTTTGAATTTTGATCGGTAGTTAGGATCGAATACATTTTCGGACGTATTCAAACGACCTCTGAAATTATTTGCCCACCAAATTCGTCTTTCATTTTGCCTATGACTTTTTTTATTTTTTGAATCGTAAGGGCGATGATCGGGCGGGTAATTACTTAAGTCAAATAATGTATGTCTTTTATTCAAGTAACCGTTTAAATCGTCAGTTTGGATGTGAACTAACAGAGAATCAGTGTCCGTGAAAGTAAATTTACTTTTTCACCAAAATTTGATTTTAGTTCGTTGTAATAAAAATCGTACATTAAAGTTTTAGATAACTCGAGCACGCTTACTCCGCAATAGATCGGCTCATTTAGCTTGGTCTTTACCCGATACATTTCCACAAATGAGAGATCACACTCTTTAAACGGTACCGGCGATTTGTAGTTTGGTTTAAAAGTTGATTTTTTATATTTCTCAGATTCTTGTAAGTCCCTCAATAAATGACCGTCCATACGAAAGCGCACGTTTTCCATCGTCTTTCCAAAGACTGAGTTGTTCATTAATTTGAAGAAATCCTTCTCAAAATCAGATTTAACCAATTTGCGTAACTCGGTATTTTTGTCGATGTAGCTTTTCATCCAAGGCCACTGTTTAAACGACATGACACAGTGTACCTCTTAATACCTCCTTTAATTCGAATCTTCGTTCTAAATATATATTTTTGTTTGGTACCCAAAGTGACCACGAGTTTGTCTGACGAGGTTAGGCCTACTTTTTCTCCGTTGCTAATTAAATTTTGTCGGTAGCTTGAAAACCATTCATTGGGAATTGACATATTTTCAGGGGCAAGTGGAAATCCGTTGTGTTTGTCTTGTAGGTGTTGCGGATAGTCTAAAGTCACTTTAAACATGTAACCGTGCGTGTCTTCGGCTCGTAACTTGGAAATAAACTTGGGAGTAAATTTGTCTAAGCTTTTTAGCCACTGAAACTCACCTAAGGGTAACGATTGACTCATAGCCCAGCCGTATAAATTATTTGCGTCTAGGTAAATGATGTATGACTCCGGTTGATTTGGGTCGTAGTCAGGTAAACTCATATTGTTCGCCTTTGCATATCGCTTTGCACCCACACTCGAGATACCATCTCTTTTTGCCCTTTCAAAAAACAAGTGCTTATCAATGTCTGTCAGTAGTTCCAGTTTTACACCCGAGTGTTTTAACAATGCATCCCAAGAGAGACCCGGTGATGTGTACTAGTTGGCCGGGTCAAGGCCGTAGTTCTGTGTACATACTTTACGGAAATTCTCAAAAACAGCCGCTAGCAATAACAAAAGGCCAAACCAAAGGCTTGCCATACTTTTTGGGCTCTTAAATGTTCTTGCTAACCACCGTAGACTGCTACAGAGAGCTATAAAAAGCGTCTACTGGTGGTAAGCTCGTCTCTTGGAGCAGACAATAAATTTGTATTTTCTGAAAACCTTTCGCGAAGTTAGTTAAAATCATCGGGTGAACAATTTTTAACCAACCGATCCAGCGAGGTCGCCGTAAAACGAAATGAGTCTTAAAACCTAAGTTGGCCAAGGAGAGCGAAATATAGTTCTCAGTATTTTTAGCAATTAATTTTATTTTTTCCCGTTGTACTCGTCAGCGCCCTGCATAATCAAGTGCGCGTCGTATTTTTCTAAGTTGTGTAAAATCACCGGAATGGACGTTTGATTCGGGACAACTCTTACCTTGAGATTACAACTGGCATGTGCTGGATCCCGGCCTTCCCCGTCACGTGACAATGATCTCTTATCTCTAAATTTGTTGATGGGCTTTTCACACGTCATACATAGAAATTCTCTAAACCCAGCTTCATTTGCAGAACTGTTTTCAACTTTTTCGTCCTTTGTTTTGGCTCACATGGAAATGGGCACTGACACTGAGATTCTTTTGTTTTGCCGATAAGCTTTTCACAGGTCCAGCAGCGATTACAATTTTCGTAGATTTTTTGTAACTCTGGTGACCAGACCAACGGCTTTTTATTTTTAAACGTTTCGTTGATCTTGTCTGCTTCCTCAGAAAGCGATTGTATAAATTTGGTGGCCGCGTCTTTACCTCTATAAATCTTGCGTGAAGTGCATTTACCGTCACATCTGACTACCGCGTATAAGTAGCCACAAGGCTTATAAATTTGTGTTTTGACCGTGTTTGTATCTGTTGGCGGTAATTTTTCTAAAACAGACTCACAATCAGCGCGAATGACAAAAGGGGCGGCTTGTTTGTTTTTATAATTTTCAAACTTCAGAATATTTTCGCCTTTGGCGGGTAATTCGACTTTACAAGAAGCAACGTCTAACCCTTGGCGATCTTTTTTGTGCCTGTTTAACTTTTCTTCCGTTTGAAAATGCGACATGCAGCTAAAGCCCAGTGTTTTTGACCGTTGTGTTGATCGACATCACCCGTCAACCGAGAAAGTTTTTAATCCAACAATAGTGACTCTTTTCAACTTGGGTAAAATGAAGTGAATTTATAGGTTCAGACATTTTTTGCTTTTATAAAGAATACAAAGGCCGTCTTTTTTGTCATAAACCAAACACATTGATTGCTAAGTTGTTTTGCGATTCAATACGCGGGATTTGTGAAAATGGTGTTGGAAAAGCTTATGTTCGTAAAATTTAGGCCATCTGCTATGTAATTCGAGGTGCGCTCGTTATTGATTCTAAATTTTGGTTTTGTTTCTAACTGATTTTTGACGTAGTCTGAATATAACTTTGAAGCCGCTGTCAGTGCCCATCGGATACACTGTTGATCTTTGTTTTCTACATTTATAATCGCTTTTTTGTGCCCCAATTGCCAAGGTAATGGAATGTAAGTCGCACCCACCGGGTTGTATTTAACCACGTTGATGTAAAAGCTTTTACTTTATCAAACACCCAGCCAGAACCTTTTTGTGTATGAGCCTCCACGTCCTCTGTTTTCCCCTCTGTTCAGCGAGTGCATATTTCACATCAGCTTTGGTCGCAACTGTTTTATTTTCGCTCGGAGAGGTGAATACGCCGAATTCAGTTTTTCCAATCTAAACTGCACTTTTAGAGCCGTTTGCAATTTGTAAGAACCCACTTCTTTTAACTCCTCCAACGTTTTCTTCTCGATGAAAGTTTTGTAAAAATCAAAAAAGCGCACGAGGTCGTATTCAAAGAAACGGGGTATCCATTCCCAATTGCGGTAGTTGTCTTTAAAGCGTCTGACGTTTCTAATGTCGACTTCTGCAATTTCCTCGGGCTGAGGGTAAGCTTTAATCACTTCAATAAAGTCTAATTTAACATATCTGTCTTTGTGTGCAAAAGTAATATTATATGTTTGAACCGTTTTCAACAGCTGGCGATATGACTGATGCGGGAGGTACCTTAATTTTTTTTGGTCTGCCCGTATGGCTTCAATGGGCTCTGGTTTAGTGTGAAATTTACGCTTGGGTGCTGGTAATGGGATATTGTATCGCTTGACAAATTCTTCTCAAAACGTCTTCTTAAATCGATTAAAGGTCGATATAGTAGAGGCCTGTGTTGTGGGTTGCTCATGTCTCTATTTATATATAGGTTTCAAAAATTTTTATGATTTTTTCTATCGACTTGACTTGGCATGTTTTTTTAAATATTGTTATTTTTATATATAAGGCCATTTATTTAAGGCGGTTGTAAACATAGCACATTTTGCTTTGAACAGAGCCGTGCTTTAAGTAGAAGAGTCGAGGGCAAGTCGAGACTTGTAGCGAGGGGAAATGCCCTTTTTTGTTTGAGAGTGATTGTTTGTGCGATCGGTACCGGTCACGAGTTGTTTACAGGGAAAAGTGCGCCGGGGTCAAAAGGTCAAGGTCAGTAAAGTGGGAATCCCCGGTGCAAGTGGCGGGTGAAAGGGGAGGAAAGGGGAAGTGCGCCAGAACTCTCCAATCCCTACTACTGAAAAGTCTTCCTAGGAAGGTTTCCATCTCATTTATGCTGAAGAAAACTGAAAAAGACATTGAATAGGGATTGTTTTATCCACAAAATAAATCTGAGACAATTTTAACATACGGTGCTGCACTGGCCGTTATATTGGACAAAGTGCCTTGTCACAGGTTAATGAGCTCGCGCGCAGTAATACAACCATTTGGTGGAATGCACCCTTACACAGACGCGCCTTCTCAACATTCTGGCATTCACGAAATTACCAGTAGAAATTCTCCGATTTGAACGTACACGCGCACCCACAGACATGGTAACGTGAAAAACCTATATAGTACTGCAAACAAACTCTGTCACTGAAATTTCAATATTACTGTGCCCATCTGTTTCAGCCTTGACTGGTAAGGGAACAGTCCCACTTTGGGAATCCATTGAACTCTTAATGGTGAGTTGTTCGTGTTTGTTTTCAACAGAACATGTCAATGTCCGTGCGTACGTCTCCCATGGTGGCGCTTTCAGCACGTATGAGGCAATGTGGGCAGGGGTGCCTATGGTGGGTATACCGCTTTATGAGGACCAAATAGATAACTTGGTCCACGTAGAGGCACAAGGCGCTGGTCTCACGTTGGACATCAATGACCTCACATCAGAGACTCTGAGCCGAACCATTCGCAGAGTCATGACCGTACCTGGGTAAGAATGGATATAGCAAGGACTCAATTAAAAAGCTTTAGTTTCACGGCTTATGTAGTATATCCATTAAAGATGATTAAAATTCTCAAAATCAACCTTGGTTTAAACTTAAGACGCATTTTATTTTTAATTACACAAATAAATCAAGATATTGTGCACCTTGCTTGCAAAACCATTGTCCCTTTAAAGTATAAACAAAACGTTATTTCACCACTGCGCTTCCTACCTTAATCCGGTTGCATAACAAATATGGGAAGGAATGCCCCTCTAATAAGTTTTCTTGGTAGAAATATTTGGATTGTGCTCCTCTAAAGAAATGCCCACTATTAAATGTTTTTTTTTAAATGGGAGTGAAATTTTAAAGGTTAGATGTGACTGAAATTCTTAAGATCACAATAATTTCATCTTTGAAGTGTAAATTGCAACGGACGTTTTTTACTAGTGTTCTTATATGAGTGTTGGTCATTAGTCATGTTATATGGTTAATTTTTTGTGAGTGTAAACTGTAATAGCAAATGTTGAATATGTTTTGTAATTATTTAATCCTGTTTTTTTTAATTCTTTTTTAAATTCTTTTTATATTTTGATTGTTTAATCCATTCTTTTTCAGTTTTTTAACTGCGGAAACGGATTTCAATAAACCCAAATGAAATGAAATGAAATGTAAACTTCTTTTTTGCTACATTAAGTGTTCTCTTACTGTGCCTTAAAAGCGTCGAAACTAACTTTGGGCAGCCAGGAGAGGGCAGGATTCTGAAAGATATAAAAAGTGACGCACATTGTGTTTTATAAATGAACTCTTCATGTATTATTCTCTTGTCACATTTAGCAGATATTTTGAACTCTCAAAATGATTTTCAGATTCCGCTACAACGCAGAGCGTGTCTCTAAGATCCTGCGTGACCTTCAGAATACAGATAGACCGGTAGACAACGTGGTTCGCTGGATCCTCCACGTCACCAGGTTTGGCGGCAACCATCTACGACCAGCAGTCATGGATCTCAATTACGTTCAGAGGAATCTCCTAGATGTTTACCTTTTCATTGGTCTGGTTCTGGCCTCGGTTATCATGATCAACGTGTCTGTTTGCTATCTTTGCTGTCGCAGCCTGTGCCGTATTGGTAGAGGTGAACATTTTAAGAAGGAGTGAGATATGATGAGATCGATTCTTTCAAGTTTTAAGATTTGATGGAATTTGCATAATAATTAACTCACAATGGTTTACCCCAGAGGCAAAAATATTCTGTAGCTCATCCATAAATGTAAAAGGATTGGTTTGAGTAATAATATCAACTATTTCCAAAGTAAATGAAAAAGATATCTGCACTTTCGGATTTAACATTTTATTTTTCGGATTAAATTTCTTTGACTTTACTTGTCGGATTTTCTTAATGTAGGGGACCGTGTCTTAACAACGGCGACCCAACTGTTTTAATTCATTCTAATTCACATGAATATGCATAACAACGTAACTGTTCTGCATTGTACCTGGGTTATTTGCATATCTGTGTCAAGCTTTCGCTTTCTAATGACCTTTGTGCTTCCTGAGTGCAAGGACGGGTTGAATACAACCACCAGGAAAATAATTTCTAAGATTATCTTGGACAATTGACCAGATAACCCCACATATTATGTTGCAAATTGTTATATTAATAGAAGCTTACGTTGCCTCCATTACAATTTACGTGGTGAGAAACCTTTTCCACGTATGAAAAGCCTGACTGTGACACAACACGGTCTAAAATTTTCCCTGCAGTATGGGCTACAGGCCGTGGAGTTCCGAGTCCAGAGGGAAAGTATAGAGGGTCATATTTTGAAGTCTGTAGCATCCATTTTTGTGGCTATGCAAAGCATAGTTCCTTGGCGAAAGTGTAGTACACAAGGATAGTCCCAGCAATGCGTTTTTTTGGGGGGGGTCTCCCAGGATTTATGGCAGTAGCAAGTCGCCAATAAATCAAGGCTCTGTTGTAAGCTACACGTACCCTGTGTCTGTCTTGATCTTGGTACCACGCCTGGTGCTTGCTGCGTTTATAGTATAGCGCAGCGAAGCGGCGCAAGATGGTCCACTGTGTACTAAACGCCCATTTGCTGAGTGTAATACGTCATGGAGTACAGCTTTCTTTGCGGGATATCCGTGATTGTGGAAAATGGTAAAATGTTCATGGTTGTGAGTGAGGCATGATATGGAGCATAGTTGGTATGTATATTTAGTTGATGTCAGGCACGAAATGTGTGATTTTTAGAAAAATTTGTTAACCATTAATTATGTTAATAACATTAACATCCTCTGATCATGCCGATTTTAATATAATTTTTACATCATCAAGGCCTTCACCTTACATATGCCCTAGGGGGTTAGGGTTAACGTACATGACGTATTCGGTATTGTTAGGCCCATTTAAAACATGAAAAATAACTTGGCCTAACTAGGCCTATGGATGATTCCTCCATGGCCTAACATTAGTCACAAATACATCATGCCAAATGTCAACAATCGGCAATGCCATTGTCAATACTGTCATTGTCAATGACACAGTCAGACAGTGATACTTCATCAAAATTCATCGTCATCATCATCAAAAGGTTGGTTCATTATGTTCATGATATTGGAATCGAGTTTGATGAGTTCGTCTGTATTCCTGGTCATGACTAGCCCAGGCAGGTGGACTCTTTACTGCACTAGTCGTAATGTAATCTAGACTAGCATCCAACCTGGGTTACACCATGACTAATTAACAGTGCCAATAACTGCACTGGTATTAGTAGGTGGCGGCTTACAGGCCTACCCCTCTTTTTCAAATTTTGAGATTGATGGGTTCAATACAACCGATCTTTCATATTCCGTTTAACCATTACGTTTAAAATTTGTGAAAAATGTGAGTTTTAACTGACACTAGATGTAAACCAGTCTTAAAGTAAGTTTGACTCCTCCATGTTTCATGTATTAAAGCCCTTTTTCCATCAAGCATGTTAATTCCCACAAAACACAACTCTCTGCCCTCTTTCCACAATATTATTTACCCTATAGTTTTTCAGCATACCTGCATAAGGTTAACGTTAGCTACCTTGGTGAATCCAAAAGTTTAATCTCCCACTTATTGTAGGAATAGGCCTACATGAATGGTCCCCAGATACACAATTCCCATATCCAGCATGTCCATGTATGTAGGTTTACATTTCTTGGTGACCATTTGAATCCTTACAGCATATCAGTAGGCATGTCAATGTAAAATCTAGATTCCATGACATAAAGAAAACTTACATTGCCTAGTACGAAATGCACACATACTGTAAGTGATAGGGTCGTCCAAACTAATTAACTTATTTGTAACCTTTACCTAAAACTAAATGTGCAGGATGAGATGCCTTCTCAACTACACCAAAGATCCAGTGCTAAACTGACTGTCAGCATGTACAGAAAGGATAACTCTGACTGGATAACAAGTAACAGCCAGGATAGGATGCTGAACTTATCCAAGCAGAATGAGATGCAGGACTGTCTGCCAGTATTGGAATGTAGTAACAACGTTAAGGAGATGATAAAATGTAGCCTGGATGAGATATGACAGTCAGGATTGGGATGTAGAACCAGATGTAATGGTCAGGTGGACACAGGGCACATGCAGTTCCTTTGATGGGGAAGCAATAGAGACAGGTAGTTTGTGCATTTTACAGTGTCAAGCAGCTGAACAAATCTGATTGCAATCATTGGAGAAGCATTTGCCCTGTTTATGGTCCACTTTCTTCGTTTTTTTTTACATTACCCTTTCACTGTGATATCATGCATATAGATGTTCTCTGTATTTCCAAAATACCTATTTTTGCTGCATTCACATTATTTGTAGTATATTGTAGAGTGTTATCAATTGTGCAGTGTTAAGTCTATGAAGACATATACAGGGTGGAATTTACTAAAACCGAAAAAGGAAAGATTGCAGGTAGGACTGCCTGTATAACCAATATTAGTTCACACGTGAAACACACATACAAGTGGCAGGTCTCATGAAAAATCAATTTTGTCTTAAATTTTTCAACTGTGTACAGTATGTCAGTGTTTTATTTGTACATATCCTTTTACATGTATTGCAGTAAAAATAAAATATGCCTGTTTTAGGCTTATTAGCACATCACATTGCTGTTGTATTTATGGGTTCTACCCAGTAAATGGGACAAAAGGAACGGACTCACCAAACGTTGGTTTAGCTTTTCATGGGGGCTGCCATCTTCTTTTTTCTTTATTCACCCTGCAGTCACTATTTTAATATAAAACGTGTAGTTGCTGCCTGGGTACACATCAATTGCTTTGCCATTATGATTTTTACACAGTTTTTTCTGAAAAGATGCATGTTGAATTTATCGCCTAGGTTGGACACGGGTTAATTGCATTTGCAGTGAAGGCAATATTATTGCACCCCGTTAAATTAACGTTAATGCTTGACAACTGTTTGTATTATAACGAGTGGGCCTACCGTAACCCCAGGTCGAATTATGTCTTACACTGGTTGCTGTCAAGTGTCACAATGTGTTAACCGGCTGTCCCCCCATTAAAAGTTGGCACTAAGTTTCTTAAGCTGAGCCTGGGCTTACCAAACCAAAGTTTCAGTACACATGTATGAAAAACTGGACCTGTTCTTGTGCTTCGAAAAACGGCACCATGGGCACGGAGCTAAGCAAGCTTAGGCCTAGCCTAGGCCTGTGTTAAATACAAACGAAGAAAACCGTGACGCATTAACAGCTTGAGCGGAAGAGAAGAAGGAACAAAATATTAAATATAATTCACATTTCCCCTCTTTATTCTGGGGGTCTGAAAAAAGACAATTCTGGGTGCTTGCACAACCTATTGCTGCATTGAGGTGCCGAACAGTGGGCAGAGGATGACGAATTTCTCCTGCCAGGCGCCATTGTCAATATTGACACTTCCGGGAACTTTTGGAAACTTTGCTTACTCGAATGGCCGCCGCAGCATCACGCAGCCGATTACACTTTCTGGCGGTCAGTGACCCATCTTGCACTGCTATCTTTGGTATTAATTCCCAAACCAGGATCTTTTAGAACAAAGCGCGCGCGTGAGTCAGCGTATGGTTGCGCCGATAGGACCACAGATGTCTGAAAAAAACTAGATGGAAAACGCGTATCATACGCGCATTGTGTGTGAGCGTGGCCCTGCCGTTAGTCACACGAATGAGGCTAAAAAGGAAAGATTGTATAGCGCCGTAACCCTGTTTTTTTTAACAACTCCTGATCTTGTGGCACATGTAGGCCCTATATTTTTCATTTTTTTTCTTGCAAACAGTGGTTATTCACACATGAATATATTCAAATAGGCCAAGGCCTAAAAGTTAATATAAAAATGCAGTAGAGCTTATGTACAGGATGTATACCAGAATTTAAATTTGTACCTGTATCGTTACGTGGCCACTGCCAATTTCCATTAGCACTAAGTACTGTGTATACACGTAAATATTATACAGAGTAGACATTGTATGTGGAAAAATCTTTAACCTGTACAGTTTTACACCCTGCACTGAAGGGTTTAACTCGGTAATAATTTACATAGCCGTAGTACAGTATGTATTACATAACGTTTTGTAAATCATACCTAGTTATAGTAAAAAATCATCCAAATTTAAATTACTTTTGTAATGGGGTGAGTTTTGTTAGCCTTGTTCAATATTCATTCATCCGGTTTTTTGTGGGCGGGGGGCACCGGAAATTGGTGGGGAGGGGGGCACGTGCCCCCAGCCCCCACTTGGCTACGCCACCGCTGTGGAGTCCAGCATCCTTTACTGTAATGCCTGCCAAGCTCTCGCCCGTAAGATCATCTTGTTTATTCTCTTGATTCGTTATCCTTATCATTCTAAGCTAGTTCCAATCTTCTTTGTTATCCTTTCTCTTTACATGCTAAGTCTTACATTCTCATTAAATAGTAACTGTCTATTTATTCTTTATGTCATTGTGATCTTGTTTGATTTCTTTGTTACATCGGAGAAAATTCAAGCTTTGGAATGACTATTCTTAATAGTTTGAAGCTTTTCGGATTGTAACAGGGGTTCGTAGCGATTATATAATGATGGGTATCCCTTAAGACATACTACGAGATTCTTAAAATTCTAAAATCAATAATTTCTGCCTCGAAGCCCCATGCATGTATACTATGGTTTTTAAAAAATACCCAATCACTGTTACAGAAAAACTCAGATAGGCTTTCACAACAATTGTAAAGTACAGATGCTACCAAGTATTGTAGGTTGTTTTCTGATTTAATGCATGCCGTGTTGGATTGAGTTTCAGTCACTACCTGATTCGATTTTTTTTCGTGGAATATTTGTCCATGGTTGTCCTCCCACCCCTTACACTGACCCTATATCTTACTTCTCTTTTCCACTTATAATCTTCCTTTAACTACACTTTGGGACAGCAAAAACTGAAAAAATGTAGGGACATAGAGGTGTAGACCCATGCTGTTTCTCAAGTAAATTGCATTTAAAAGGGCTAGAAAAAAGTCATGCATTCGGATGAAGTTCGTTCATACCAGCCTCCTGTACAGGGAAAAGCCATAAGTAAAGCAGTGTCAATAGAGCCTGAAAGTTGACCCCTGATGGCACGCTTCCAGAATCCTTGATAGGAAATAAAACGGGCAAAATTTTTAGAATGTATACTACTTTTTGCTCAGTTAATTCATAAAAAATAAACTGCATGAAAACGAGACTAGGTACAATACCGCTGGAAGTGAAAGGTCGTCAATGAAAATCGTTTTTTACCCAGCTAAAGTTTACTTTTCCGAAATATTAATTGAAAAAACACAAAGGTAAAATTCTGACATGAGCGTTTCATGGGGTAGTTTCATTTGGAATCCTTTCAAAAATTATCGAACGTAATAGGACGGCCCCCATATAAGTGGACATAGGCGGACCGTGTGAGGGTTCGGGAAGCTTACTGCGTGACCTTTTCCTCTCAGGCTCACTAAACTAAACTAGAGAAGGCGCTATTTCGATCATAGCAAAAGCAGTGAAACCAAGAAGATTTGGTTAACAAATATGGCCTAGCAACCCTTTATATTTCCTATGTCGGCCTGGTAATTACCAGGCCAAGAATACACGATCAGGCCAGTCTGCTGGTCCGCCACAAAAAGGTTTCAGTTGTTCCGCCACAGTAACTTAATTGCTCCATAACATTGCAAGAATATTTAAATTAGAGATTAATAACTTTTTTAACTTCTATCTGTCAAAGAAAGAAGCTTTTATTTAATTTACTAATGAAAAAAGTGGTGCCTTTAACACAAATTTAAATTACGTATCATTGAACTGCACGCATGGCCCTGCTTCACCGTAAAAATGAAAGAGCGTTCTCTGTTGACTAAAACAGTATTCAACAACAGACGCTGCTACTCCCTCCGTGAAACTACAATCCTAGTTCAGCACACTAAGTCTGATATTATTCACATGGTAAACATGGCATACGTACCTACACAGTTTGTAAATATAATTATATATGTACAAGTTTTATACTACCCTTGGATTTTTAAAAAATGTTTAGTGTATGTACTTTACTTTGTTTTTCAATACATTTTCCCGTAGTACGTTTTTTGAAGTGTTTGTTGTTCTAAACTTGAAGATGTATAAAACATGTTAACTTTGCTGGACATAAATATTCAATTTGCATTCTTAGAGGGGATGGCAGTCTCATCAAAATCATGTTGGAAGGTGCAGTGGACGGGAGGAGGGATAGAAACTCATACGTCGCATGTCATCGAGGAAGTTACAAAGAAACAAAGAAAAACTAGAACTTAAGATCCCAAATTGACTTGTTATAAACATGATAGTATATTAACAGTTCTCTTCTTATCTATGTTCGACTGTAGTCTTAATCTGTGACATTCTTCTCAATCGCCCCATGCTCACGTGAGGCATACACGTTTAGTGATGCCCTTGAAACCAATGAATGAACGTTGACTTTGATGAACTCATTAGCCGTGGGTTATCTGGTAGATAAGCTTCAAGAAAGGGGTGTGCACCTGTGCAAAGTACATGTGTGCTTAATGTCCTTGATATATTTTGCATGTTGCAGCCTGACCTAAATGACAAGAGAATAAAACTGTGATCGGGAGGTTATTAACCGGCTAATGGGTCTAGCGATGATAATGGATTGAGGCGACTTACCCAGCTCCAGCTAACTACATGCGTCAGTATAAAATAAATAACAAGCGAGTCGATTTGTGGTCAAAGTCAAACTGTCAATTTCAATGATGTTCATCTTTCACCCGATTAAAAAAATCCAATTTTTTTAAAGGTGCACAAAAAGTCTCCGTAGACTTGCGCGTCGGCAAAATAAAAGTTTTTTTATTTGGCATAATATGATGTCTAAAAACTGCCAAACTTGCTAGATCGACTGGAATCCCGCTACTGCATTATTTTAATGTATTTAAATTGGGTACGATTGAGTAATATATACATTAAAGGAGTCCCGATACATTTAGTTGGGCACTCTCTTTCACCATTCCTGTATTACGAATTACATCTGGGAGCCAGACAAGCAACGTGGTATGTGTGCTGTGCACATCTTCAAGCTGAAGACTCTTTTTAAAACTGTATTAGTGAGGGGGCCAGTCAGTTGGTACGGAAGTGCAAGCTCGTACATGTATGCGTGTACATCATTTCTAGGGGGAAAAGTGAGGGGAAAAAAGCGCGTCGCTGCACCACTTTTGGAGCCAGCCGCTGACCAGAAACTTATAGCTTAACATAACATTATTATACCTTATAGGTTCTCGGTGATACCCTAGAGTCTGGTTCAGTTGCTGAGTAATTCTACTGATGCCTGCTGGGTCCCCCGATTTTATAATCAGGCGACGGGGAAAAATATTAAATTGTCCATAATAAACCAATTCTCTTGTCGCTGTTGGTGCACGCCATCTCCAAATCACGTGACCAGCGTATACGCTGTTATTGGCTGGTTGATTCTTTGTTCTGATGGTATAAAGCGCGTAGCTCAGGTCGTCGGCACACCGCAAGGACAATAGGCCTTTTGCAGGTTAAATTTGAATAAAATCTGTTAAACTAACTAACTGGTAAATAACTATTTAAATTTACGTGAACATAACAATTGGAGTTCTCCGTACTACAGCCACTGTTTTTATACCCCGTGATTCGGGGGAAGCTTTTCCTTAGTTACATAAGAGACGCCTTGCAACAACACACTGTTCTCAATGGAAAAGAAGGGCACAAGGGAACCAGTCCATTCCAGAGATGGTGGTTGCTAAGCAAAAGCTTGCCGCGAATCACGAGGTATAGCAACAGTGTATTTAGTCTGGGGAATTCAAGTTGTTGTATTTATGTGCAATCAGATAACTCAGTGTACCAGATTTTATTCATATTTAACTCGCAAATGGCTTATTGTTTCAGTGAGCCTGATCAGAGCTTGAAGAGCGCCCTCTGTAGTTTCTAAGAAAGACAGCCACACCATGCTTGTCAGACATATTTGCTAATTTTTCTAATGCTTAACGAAGTTACTAGACCGGGTCTATTTTCGAAGTTTGGCATAATTTCCAAGCATGAATTTTGTCAAGAATGAATTACGTTTTTAGTACTGATAAATTCATCAGAACATGTTAGTTTTGCAAGCCATGTAGAGTCAATTTATGCACGCCAGTTACGATTTTGCTAAATATATTTGCTACCTTTTAAACCCTGTTTGGAAATGTAGTTATTGTGCACGCCCCGAATAATTATTAGTTACTTGTGAAATCGGAACTTTTCAGATCGAATAAACATGGCTGAAAAAGCCATATACGATATGCAACACTTTTCTGAGTCCAAGCTGCTGCACTTCTGAGGATCCAACAATAGACTTGAAATCAAGTCGTTAATCGGTCTTGTTGAACCAGCATGCTACGTTGTGTTACAATTAGTGCTGAGCCTGTGAACCGTTGCCCGTGATCCAGTGTGCGCCGCTGATTCGTTCCGCATACGAAACGTGGTCGTGGACTGTTAAGTATGCGGGACGAATCAGCGCCGCACATTGGATCACGGGCAACGGTTCACAGGCTCAGCACTAATTGTAACACAGAACCTTTGAAATGATTGATAACGACATTGTATTTGACTGGTATTATTTACAATTTGGCTCAAGGAAACTCAGTTGAATATTCGAAACAGCCATGTCGGCGCCCTCTTCTTGACAGAACTGCTGTGAAAAAAATGTAATGTGTCTTATCATAGATCAGTGTAAAGTCCACTTCGGTAAGGTAAAAGAACTTGTGCGAAACGAGCAGATCCCGAAGTTTTTTACATATACATGTGTTTTCTCATTTTTCAGAAGAATTAATTCGCTGACAATGTCGATTTTATGTCTAGGTTTTTTGATCCTGCTGTCCTCGCTCGCTCTGCCAGCTCTCAGCAGCGATGTGGGGAATAAACCAGGCGAGGAAAAGTACAATTTTTTGTATTTAGTCTCTATCATAGGAAACAGCCACTACTTTAACCTTGTCGAGTCAGGCCGAGCATTGGCCCGCCAAGGTCATCACGTTGTCTCCTTGATGAGCAGCTCAAATCCTACCAGCCATTGGCAGAAGGATGCTGACTTGTTGTCTGTGGTCGTCTTCAATTCGTCCTACACTGAACAGAACAAGACCTCTATCTATGGCGATGCGACTAAAGCAATGCTTACGGGGCAAATGAATTTCTTTGGTTATGAGTGGTTCTTAGAAAAAGACTTCCGCGACAGGTTTAAAGTTGTGGCAGACATGTGGCTGCAAGAATGTGACGATCTGTTTTCCGATTCAGCCACCATGAAACGTCTGCAAGAGGAGAGATTTGACATGCTTGTTGGAGACGACTGCATACCTTGCGTCCCGATGTTGGCGCAGGCATTAGACATTCCATTTGTCCTGGAGTCTAACACGTTTGCGGTTCCTACAAAACATAGCGCATGGTACGTTTCTTTTTGAGCGTTTCTGTCGAAAGTATACACTTGTCAACTGATAACTGGCACTTTTAAATTTATGTAAAAGTCGTGTGTAAGAATCAGAAAGATGTACTTCACATGGTTTGAAAATAAGAATTACAAAAAATTCTAAGGCTTGAATGGCATTACAACCGAAAAAACCCTCCGAACTGGCCAACTATCAGAGCTGTCTATGTCCAAAAGTAAGGGGAGAGAAAAGGATGGTACACGCCCTTCAGGCCTTGGGTATATTCTTTTTTATCATGGTTATTCCACGTGTACGACTACCTGGACCAGCTACACACTGAAAGCTTTATTAATTAAATACTATTTACTTAAGCCCGTTGCAAATTTATTTTATTCTTTCTCAAAGCTTCGACAGCAGAGCTAAGTTTTTCCGGGAAGCACAGAAGACCCGGGAAGTCCCGTTTTTGTGTGGGGGGGTCATTTTTTATTTTAGTCAATCATGGTGAAAAGTCGTCAAAATGAAGAAAATAGTCAGTAAGCAAGAAATTAGTCATTTCATGAGTTTAGTGGTAGGCCCCAAACCACACAGTGAATTTTCCGGGACTTCTGTGCCTACCGGAAACTTAGTTCTGCTGTCGAAGCTTTGAAAAAAAAAGGAAATAAATTTGCAACGGGCTTAAGTAAATACTATTTATTAAATAGAGATGACAAACCAAACTCCAAACGTCAATTCAAACTTTTGCAAAAACACGAGTCAATCTGTTAACGTGATAGACGCATGTGATTGCAGAAGGTGTTCAGATTCTATTCGCGTGGATCAATGTTTTGACTGTAAAAACTGTAAAAATTGTAGATGTGGCGACAAATGCAAGTATTTTGATAATTGTGAATAATGTGTTAAAGATTGTATCGCTTGCAAGCATTGTTCTCAATGCGACAGCTGCTATAATTGTACCGAATGTAAAGATTGTGTCGAATGCAACGAATGTGTCGAATTTATTTTATGACGTAAATAGAGATTATATTCGAGCTTACGAGGCGGGAACTTTAGCAGAATTTCACGGCAGAGTTAACCAAAAAATAGGTGGCCTCCCCAATCAAATAAAAACGTTAACAAATCAACGTTCAAGATTAGGAGCATCAAATGAAGAGAGGGAAAACGCCTTAGTTTATCTAATACTTTTATCGCAATGCCAAGTTGATAGCTATGAAAAAGCCCGTCGCATCGCTTTAGAATTTATTCAAGAAGGATTTTTAGGCGAAGACAACGAAGAAAGAACGAGGACTCTCAGAGCCGCTCAAACTGAGCCCAGGTGCACTCTTTTAGTTACGGATTCTGGTTCAAACGCTCCGGGGGTTTACAACGTGGATTTGTTTGATTTTATTTTAAACGCCATTCCCTTTTTGAGTTCTAAAGTACACGAAAAGTCAAATTTGGTGACAATAATGACAACAAGTTTAAATCTCAGATTAAAGTTGGGTAAAGAAATTGGCAAGTTGTTGAATCTGCCGAGAGGTAGGCTCGTTCCAAACGTTATATACAAGGAGAAGATAAATACAAATCCTTTTGACGAACTTTGGATACAGTGTCGTGATATCAACGACCATTTTAACTACTTTAAGTAGTTTTTAAAAAAGACCTTATGAAAAATCTTGGCGAATAACTTTGTCCAAGTCTGTCTGATATCAAGAACAACCCAAAGATCCGCCACCCACTTGCCAAAATGTATTAAAGTAGTAGAACCCACCGCGCATCCTTTTTAAAAAAGCTTTATTTAAAAGATGGGACACAACTTTAGTCAATTATCAATTGTAGTCAATAAAGATTACTGATTTTCAGTCAAATTTCTAAATGTAACCTCGGTGTATAAATTACCCCAAGTAAAAACGGAAAAGCAGTCAACCGTTGGACGACAAACCCGATATCATTTTACCAAAATCAGTTTAATTTCGCGGTGTATTGCGTGACGACTGCATGCGGGGCGGGTTTTGATTTACTGTCCGATTCAAACCCGTGTGTGTCTGCTTTATTTATCTTCCACATGTATTACACGGTGAGAAAGATCTTTTACGACTGCGTGATGCCTATCCTGAGCGACGATATCTTCAACGCGTTGCACAATTACGACAACCGCAAATTTAACGACACCTGAAATGGATCAGGGGCAGCTTTTTATACACCATTTAAAGCCGGTTGTTTTGTTGGGCTAAGTACAGTCGAAATTGCAGCTTTTAGAAAATGTGCGGCAAGCTCTGTGGAATCACCAGTTAGTCCCGGATACAAATTATAACAAGTTCGTCATACAAATAGTAAGCTGGACCAACGTGAGTCTGACATACATGTCAATAGATACCGATCACCGAAAAGCATATAAGGTGTCTTTTTTACAACAGGCTGATAAAGCTACATTGGCTTGGTGGGGTTTCATTCCTATAAAGAGTAAACTAACAGACGTAGGCATCATGAAGGTGAACGAATCAATCAGAGCTTATGTCTACGCGTAATACTGGGAGCCCAAGCTCAGACAAAGACGAGCGTTTTAGCCCCAGGCACCGGGTTAGATGCTCAACAACAATTTATCACCATATTGAAGTCTTTGATAAACTCGGTGCCCGACCTCGAACAAATTACAAACCAATTTCAAGATTCTTTACAGTACGCAAAAACGCCTTTAAACTTTGTAGTCGCACCCGGTTTGTATTTGGTACCGTTGGACATGGACCTGAGAATCGGAACATTTGAGAGATACAACAATAACCTTAAGATTGAAAGCTTGCGGTAAGCACC
>NW_019091495.1:949613-975536 GCF_001949145.1 Acanthaster planci
GCTTGAAATCCCAACAATAACCTTGTAATCGCGACCAAAGGTATGAAGACTGGTTACGTACCAAGTTTAAATTCTAACGCAGTTCCCCTAACAGAGCCCGAGGCATCAGATTTTGATGAAGACTAACCAAAGCCGGACCAAGTAGAAGATCCCCCTTTACCCGTATCAAAGCCCTCTCAAGAGAAAAAAACGTTTGACATTCACAACGAAGAGAAATTATCTTTAACCGTAGGAGCTATTGCCATTGGTGGACTTTGCTCTATGTTGTACAAAGTGTTAACTTAAACCAAAAAGTAAAAGGCAATTTGAAAAAAAGATATTTTTTTTGCAGAATTATTCCGTTACATCTTTTGAACATAAGTCAAAATCAAAACACCGGCACCCACCAACAAAGCCCATAAATATTCGGCAGCCCAGCTAACAGCTTTACTAGCCGCATTGAATAGACAGCTCAAAACGCTACCAATAATACCGGGTAATGCACCTAAAGCAGACAAACCCAGTTTTTTTCAACACGTTTGCCAAATTTTGCAATCGACGTTTGATGCAGTCGGTTACACCTCCTTTAGACGGAAGTTTGGGTTCAGGCAGTTTAGACCCAGGCCCAGGAGTTCCAACCGCTCTAACACCAGCTGCGATAGAACTGACTAAAGTACTCACGGCTAAACTGAAAGCCGTCAAAATGCTTACAATCGTTACGCCCTGTTCTCTAAAAGACGTTCGAATCTTTTCACCACCTTTTCAATTGTTTGTTTGATGCGATTAGCCTGAGTACGAATCTTAACCGTGTTTCTATCGATGACTTCTAACCTACGTCATCTCTCCACTTGTAAATCGTCCAACTGTTGTCGTCCAAACAGCCCATCTTTACGATCTAGATTAAAGATGTTTGGATCCCTAAGTATTCGTTCATACCCTGTTTCTTTTAGAATCGCGTCGGATTCATTTTGTCTTTGGTTAACGTCGTCCAAACCTCTAACGTGTCTCGGGCTCGGCCTTCTACAAATGACAGTTCTTCTTGCGTTGTGTCTAATGAACTATCTTGTGCAAAGGTGTCTAAGTCTTCTTCGTCTTGATCTTGTTCTTCTGTCATTTTGTCAAGGGGTATTTGTCAAATCCTACTCTCATCTTACTTTAAAATAAGCTGGTTTTTAAACTTACTTTAACCGGTGGGAAAACTTGCAGGTAAGACACCTTGCGCCACGAGCCAACCTTGTGTAGCCAAAGCACCACTGGCGAGTGCGGTCATTTTGGCCAAGTCTTTGACCGATAGTCAATTTAGATCGAGTGGTTTAATTTTTAGTACACGATTACTATAAAGCATGGCATAATCCATGGAGATTGCCGAAACTACTGCGCCGTGATAAATCGTGTTTGCGATCCCATTTACGTCTATTGATTTAGCGTTACTCATTCTTATACTGACTCCATGTCTAAAACTTCTTGGTCTGTGTTTGCTTGGAAGTCGATTGAACCGGTTGTGATGTCTCTAGCTTTTGAGCAGCAGGCTTCTTTTTACGAAACAAAAATAGCGCGATTCCTCCAACTACTAAACTGCCTGAAAATAAATTTCTGTTTTCTGTGTAAAGATTTCCCAAGTTTAACTTACTTCCGAGCTTTGCTCCAGGTTCTGACTCTGCGATTTTCATTTTGGAGAGTTGTTGTTTCATTTTCTTGTTGTGATTGGCTAATCTTTCACCTTGTTCTACTCGCTTTCGGTTTTTACTCTTGGTTACAGTTTGCATCTGTGTCTTAGCTGGACTATTGGCTGGTGCTGGAGTCGCTGCTTGTGATACTTGTTCTTCCGTTGACATCTTCTTTTATAATAGACTGATTTTTGTTGATAGCTAAATGTTTCGTTGTAATTAACGTTGCTACCAGAGGTGATACGTAAACCCCGTATTTATAACAGAGCTCGCTCAGGAAGTGACCCATCTTTTAACTAAAAAGCGGTTCTGCGGGAGAAATTGTGTCGATCTCTTTCACGGTGTGTTCTTTGCCTAGGTATTTCTTAGACTCACCCGATGCTACAACTGAACAGAGTCTGTCTTTGACGTTGGGCTTGAGTTCTGTGGTTTGTTCAGATTCGCTTTTAACTTTTGAATCGGCGAGTATACTTTTAAGTCGTCCATTTTAACCTTCGGCCGCGTGGTATATGGATACAAACATACTACATTATTCAGTGTTCCGATTGCACTCGTGTGATAAATAAAATCGTTGGGGTGTAGTGATGGCAGTATTATACATGGAATACTTATTTCATTTACTGTGGCACAAATTTGTGCCGGTAATTTAGGGGGTTGGGTGGGGTGGAGAGGGGACTTGTGTGTGTGTGGGAGGGGGTGACTTGCCCGGCCCTGGAAATTTTAAACGTCGTATGCTACGATATGGTGTACTAGTAAGGCCACATTACGTTGCACAAAGCATGTTGTTGACAGCATGGAAAGTGTTTTTTCACAGCGCAGGGAGAGTTGTTTCACGGTGCAGTGAGAGTTGTTTGGCAGCATGCTAGGTGTTGTTACGCAGCAGAGTGAGTGTCATTTACAGGTACGATGAAAAATTCTTCTGGTGTTCCCTCTTATCTGGTGATAGGCTCCAATTTTACGATTTTTGAGGTCATCTATTCATTTTGTAGCCTGAATGTTGGCTATTGAAAGCTTACAGCTTCCAGAACCCTTGGAGAGGAAAAAATAACGTGCATTAGAATTTTGCTGTCCTTTGCCTCTTTTAAAGTAGACAGCAGACAGGCAGCAGACAAGAACCCTCATGAAATTGAGAAGAATCGACCCAGTCAAAAGTTTGAAGCTATAGTAAAGAACGAGGCCATAATCTTTCAAGGGGTCACCAGGCGGTGCTATTTCTAGCGTTTTTACGCTGGGACGTTCTCTGATGTGAGCCCTTATTGGTGTAATCTTAACTACACACTGCTAAACGACACTCAATGAGCAGCCAAACAACACTCCTCAGAGTGTAACAACACTCGGCGCGTTGTGAAACAACGTTTACAACGTTGTACAATGAAACAAGACTTACCACTTTGTGTAACATCACTCATCGCCCTGCCTAATGTGGGCTTAATAGTCACCATAGCTTGGTGCCTCCAGTGATGGCGCACAGTAGCTCGTTAATTACCCTGTGTCTCACCTCGACAAAAAAGTGCAGAAACCTTCTTGGACAAGGCTATGCTAGGCCACATTTTGAATACAAGCGTTTCGCAATAGTGTGCCTCCAAGAGTTTGCAACGCGTTGACCAATCACAGTGCAGGAAATATATCGACCGTGCTTGGAAAAGATTGACAGATTTTACCCATGGTGATTGGTCAACGCCTTGCAAACTCTTGGAGGCGCACTATAGATCCTATTTACTTGGAGGCCATTTTTTATTTTATTCCCCGAATCTGTTTTACATATTGCAAACTGTCGATTAGGACGGCACCAGACAGTTTTATACTTCCATGCGTTCCAAACCTCCCTTTCAATATTTTTCAGGATCTGGCAATGGCAATTCTATGTGTTCAATAATGAATTTAAAATTATTCATCAGAGTAGACAGGTGCAAATTTGTCGTGAAATTTCATTTTATTGTTTCATTTGTTCTCTCAACATTCAAAAATGAAGAGTTAACCTCGCTTTCAAATTCATTATGGCTGGCCCCGTGAATAAAGTCTATTGTGAATCACGCGTATTGCAAAGGGTGGGGCCATATTTAATTTTGTTGGTTTGTTTATATTTGTTATATGTGCATTTGTATATTAGTTTTAAAGAGTAATATTGGTTTTGTCTCTTTTACCCCAATGGCCGTCCAAATAAGTGCACCGTCTTGCGGGTATGCAGCAGCAAAAAGGGGTTGACTATAAGTGAAATTGACAGTCCTTCGGTGTAAACCTGAGAGATCATAAGTAGACCTAGAGGGGACGACGGTTGCGTATAATTGTCCCAATATGCACGGACATCTTGGAACTCGTCACGCCGACGCGTATGCATGAAACGCACACGAGCGCATGAGACGTAACGTGAATAGAGTACCGAAGTGTGATGTCACTGTGAAACAGAAAGTTCAGTGCAAACGAATGGAGTACGCGCGTGTGTTGGTTCACGCGCTGGTTCTAGCGCTAATACCTTTTATACCACTAATTGTGCGCGTGAGGTATTCACTTCGGTAATCTAGTGACGACCAGTCTTTTACCTCACGCACCGCGTGCACCCATCCTATCTCCTGTCTTCAAGCGTTCAAAAAGCGGCATTTCGCAAAATATTATTGCAAAAAACATATTGCCACAACGTTTTCCGTTATTTTTTAAATGAAGTTTTCTGTCACGGATCCAGTACTCATAAGCATTGGTGATAATGTTGAATTTGACTATAGTTTAAAACTGCCAGTTTTTAAACTACGTTAGCGCCACCTGTTGGTCTTTTGAAAACAAACTCGGCACAACGAACATGAAGGTTTCGATGCGCATGAGAGTGGGCGGCTTGATATTTGAGTAGGTGTTTGGGTGGTGTCTGGGTGGAGCTTAGACCAATGTGCGAGTTTCTAGATCTTGAAATTTAAACCATTTCTAAGTTTCTCTAAACTATTACTGTGCCATCGGTATTCCAATACAACAGGGTAATTTTCCCCGACAGGCCAAAGTTAGAGCGCTTTCTCAAGGTGCTGCGTGCTCTTGCAGAGCCTAGCTATCAACCGACCTGTTTTTGTTTAATAAAGTAAAGAAATCAAAATCGTCGAAATTGGACCAGAGGAATATATCAACTGCTGATCAGCAAGGGCGCAACCAAGAATTTAAAACAATAACAAAAAACAGAAAACACGGCGATGACCAATGCAATGTACACACATCTCATTACCGGGTATCTGAGGCGACGAGGGGGGGGTCCAAGTCGAGAATGGCTAGATCCCTTCCTCGACTCTGTGGACTGTGTGTGCATTCCTTCACTACCGGTAGCCCCTGGTAGTGTATGATGACGCTGACCAGCTATTCAGGATAAATACACATAACCGTAAGTGAATCGCATGCGTATTTCAAAAGCTACACGCTCGTTCCCCTGTATTTTCCTACACGTCATGCATGCGTAAATCTGCGTCGCGCGTAAAAACACTTTTACTAAAGTCCCAATTCGCCCCATAGACATATAAACACATAGACCACCAGTTTTGCACGTTTAACAGTGATTTTCAAAAGCCCGGGCAAGCAGTGGGCGAAACAATAAATGGCAGCGCGTTCAATGCAAATTGCGCGTGACGCACTTAGCTATAGATTGCATGCATTTGTTTACCTGTGCTCTAAAAAACGCTCCTTTTTAACTCGTTTGCACGGCTATCTCTTCTTTTCAAATGTTGCAACCACAATGATTCGAATCTGCGTGGAACAAATTAAGTAAACAGAGGATTTTTTTTTAACAATCGGAAAATGGCTTCATAGCATTTTATGGCTGGAATTCTTCAACCATGTGTAAATCCCTAAACCGAGGGTGAATTTGCCCACGCTTTTGTATTCAGTCGGGTGCCGTCTCGGCTACGGTACCCCGCCGTTGTTTTGAATAAGAGCTGTGTATGTCTGTGATGCGGCCCGAGCTGAACTGCACCCCCAATCGGCAAAAGAAAGACAGGTGGTTAAAAGTGGGTCCTTGCAGACGTTCTGCGTGTACGTAAAAACCATACATGACGGAATAAATTAGTTATTCGTACTCAACGTCCTCCGTGTCAAACGTGCATATGGGTGCATTCCACCAAATGGTTGTATTTCTGCGCGCGAGCTCGTTAATATTTTGTGATCCCACGGGTTTTTTATAATGAGACAGGCCATAATCAGGAGATATCATAGAACTATTTCTATAAATATCAAATTTAGGACTGATAGCCTCCAGTTCAGGGTATTTCTTTCACAAAACGCCCGAAACTGCGGACCTATTTTGGATAGAAGTGGGGGATACATTCAGAAAAAAGCGCTTAGTTTTATTGCTATTTGGGGGTATCTTCGTTCAAAGGCGAATAAAAAAATTTTTTCGTGGCTAGCCCCATGAAATTCAAACGAAAAGTGATCTTCTGGCCATAATCTTGAATTTCCAGGGGAAAAACGGTGGCCAACCTCTTCTCGAGAGTCAACAGGCGGCGCTATTTCGGTCCGATTTTGCACTTTTTTCTATGGGCGCGTTTGGTGTAGTGCTACCATATACTTTTGCGCCTTACGGCGCACCTATGCGATGAGTACCAAGATAGCACGCCCTTTGTTCCTCTTGGAGCGGGTATATGTCTGTGGGTATATCCCAAATAGTAGGATATTTAAATTATACAATACCAGTGGTAAATCAAACAAGACATGGTGGAAACCAACATGGGAACAAGGTTGGCCTTGCCCCTCTAGCCTTACTGCTTATGGTTTGTTATAATGGTGCTTTCAGCTACTGTACTCAGGCTATTTGCACCAATAACTATACGTTTATTCATNCATGTGTACATGTAAACAAATCCTTAGGAACTTGACTTTGATGTGCACTAGTTCTAGGTGGTTTTGGTTTAAGCTCCGACATGTAATGACGAAGGCGGTCGACATAACTGGTTGGGTCTAGACTTTCTACATTTTTGACTGGAACGAGTAATTCGCCAGGGAGTCGAAGAGTGGAACCATAAACCAGCTCTGCGGCACTACATCCTAAGTCAGCTTTAAACGATGAGCGAAGACTAAGTAGAATAAGTGGTAATGATTCTGTCCACTTGTTAGGTTCCCTTTGAGCTTTTAATGCTGACTTGAGGGTTCGATGAAATCGTTCCACTAATCCGTTTGCAACGGGGTGGTAAGCAGTTGTACGAATGTGTTTGGTGCCAAGAAGGTGCGATAGATGTTTGAAAAGGTTTGACTCAAACTGGCTACCTCTATCAGTTGTTATAGTTGTAGGCACTCCAAATCTGGCTATCCAATTGTCAACAAAGGCTTTTGCGACTGTTTCAGCTACAATATTAGAAATTGGTATTGCCTCAGGCCACCTTGTAAATCGATCTATGCAAGTAAGCAAGTAAGAAAAACCATGAGACGAAGGAAGAGGGCCAACTAAATCTATATGTACTTGGCTAAAACGAGCGTCAGGGGTTGCGAAAGTACCTATCGGTGTCACTGTGTGACGCTGTACTTTTGCACGCTGACATTGAATGCATTGCCTGGTCCAATTCCGAACATCTTGATTAATGGATGGCCATACAAATCTCTCAGTGATTAGACGTTGTGTGGCCCGAATACCTGGATGGGATAGCTCATGTAAAGAGTGAAAAATGTCACGCCTAAATTCTTTTGGAATATACGCACGTAGTCTACCAGTTGATGTATCACAGATAATGGTATTCTGCGATACGAGTATAGGTAGTTCTTCAAAATGAAGACTAGACGATTTGCGAAGCTTTGCTAGTTCTGGATCTGTCTTCTGTTTGATTGCAATTTGGTCAAAATCAATAAAATCGCTGGTTTGACAAACGCAGTGGAAGAAATTGACATCATACCTTGAAAGTGCGTCAGCGACAACATTTTCTGAGCCTTTTATGTGGCGTACGTCAGTACTGAACTGAGAGATGTAGTCTAAGTGCCGAATTTCTCTCGGTGAGTAGCGATCTGGCTTCGATTTGAATGCATACGTTAGAGGTTTGTGATCAGTCAAGATGAAAAAGTCGCGACCTTCTAAATAATATCTAAAGTGGCGAATTGCTAAATATACAGCCAGCAACTCGCGACCAAACGTACTGTATCTAGTCTCTGCTGGTTGTAAACGTTTAGAGAAAAACGAGATTGGTTTCATCTGACCATCAACGTATTGATTAAGTACACCTCCAACTGCCTTGTTTGATGCGTCCACCATTAAACAAAGAGGAGCGTCTGCAAGTGGGTGAACGAGCAAAGTGTGTTGAGCTAGAGCGGATTTAGCTTTGTCAAAGGCAAGTAACTCTCCTTCCGACAGTTCAATTACTTTGTCCTTTCTTTTACACGAAAGGAGGTCCGTCAATGGTTGTAAAATGTCGGCGCAGTGTGGAATGAAACGCCTGTAAAAATTGATCAATCCCAAAAACTCTCGTAGTTTACGAAGCGAGGTCGGAACAGGAAAGTCTTGTATGACTTCAACTTTACTCTCCAAAGGTCTAATACCGTTGGAGTCGATAGTGTGGCCAAGAAATTCAAGGCTAGAAACACCGAACTCACACTTGCTAGGATTGACAACGACACCATATTCGCGAAGGCGGTCAAAAAGTAGCTTTAGATGTTGCTCATGTTGTTCTGCATCATCACTTGCTATCAGTAAATCATCGATATATGCGTAAACGAAGTCAAGACCATGCAAGACTTGGTCGATGAATCTCTGGAAAGTTTGGGCTGCATTCCTTAAACCAAAGGGCATCCGAATATATTCAAAAAGGCCAAAAGGTGTGATGATGGCCGTTTTAGGAATGTCTTCAGGTGCAATAGGTATTTGATGGTAAGCTTTAACTAGATCAATTTTGCTAAAGATAGTCTTACCATGTAAATTCGTCGAAAAATCGTGGATATGCGGAATAGGGTATCTATCAGGTACCGTGATATTGTTTAAGGCACGATAATCGCCACAAGGCCTCCAATCACCTGATTTTTTGGGCGCCATGTGCAATGGTGAAGACCACTGACTATCTGATGGGCGAATAATTCCTAATTCCAACATATGATCAAATTCGGCTTTTGCTGCTGGCAATTTATTTGCTGCTAGTCGTCTAGGTCGAGCATTGACTGGTTGTCCAGTAGTTTTTATCTGATGAGTGACGTTGTGCTTGATAGAACTTTCCTTATAATTTGGCCTAGTTATTTCTGGATATTGACTGAGCAAGGAAGTGTAAGCATTGTCACTGTTAGGCATAGCGAATACTGGGCCTGGTGAGTTTACAGACGTTACATTGCCGTTAACAGTGAGATTAGTCTGTGAATCAATCAATCGGCGGTTTTTAACATCTACCACTAGAGAAAAATGTCTAAGAAAATCGGCGCCAATAATCGGCACAGGTACAGCGGCGATAATGAAAATCCATTTTAAATCGCGCCTTAATCCGAAATTCAGTGTCATAGATCTCTCTCCGTAAGTGGTGATGAGGGTCTTATTAACCGCTTGCAATGTATACGAACTACTGTTGCGCTTATCACTATTGGTTGGTGGAATAACACTAACTTCAGCGCCAGTGTCAACAAGAAATCTGGTACCAGTAATTTTGTCTGTAACATAGAATAGACGACTTTTTGTTTTGCCAGTCGAACCCGCCGTCCCTAGTTGCTGGCTTTCTAGTTTTCCTGATTTGTCGCCTTAGATTTAGTCTCAGAATAAGAACAAGGTTTGACACATTTGGTTGCTTTGTCCCCAAATCGCCAATGGTACCAGCAATCGGAACCAGCACGCGGTACGCTTTTGGACTTGGAAGGACTTCTGCGATCATCGATACTCTTATTTTTAGTGCGTTCTCTACTACGCCCCCGGCTAAAGTCACGTTTGCCTTTACTTGTACCTTTCATGACCAGTTCATGAACAAGAGTCGTTAAATCGCTAACCTGACTTTGCAGTTCATCTATGCGTTTTTCTAGTGATTTAGATGAAGAGACTGCGTTTACTGTTGTAGAAGTTACTACAGTGGGCGGAGATGCAACTTCCAAAATTTTATCGGCAATAATTGCCAACTGCTCTAGGTCCACGGTATCACTAGAGGATGCCAAAATAAGTTGCACATTTTGTGGCAACCGTTGGAGAAATAATTGTCTTAAGATTCTTTCTTCAAGAGTATTTTCTCCTAGTAGTTGCTTCATACGGCGAAGAAGCTGTGACGGCTTTCTATCACCAAGTTCCTCGGAGATTAACAGTTGATGGAGCCGTTTTTGTTCTGACTCTGATGTTCTTTTAATTAGTTCCATTTTCAATTTGTCGTACTGATCAACTGTTGGAGGGCTAATCAACAGGTCCCTAACCTCTTGAGCAATCTCCGGTTGAAGTGAGGACACAACATAAGCAAATTTTGTTGCTTGAGTTGTAATTTGGCGAGTTTGGAATTGCGCGTCTACTTGTGCAAACCATATGGTAGGGTCATGAGGCCAAAAGGGTGGCAATTTAAGACTCACCGCAGATAAGGGTGCAACTACCTCGGGTGGTGTGGCCATCATGCCAACAAACAGGATAATATATACAAAGTATTTACAAACTGTGGAAGATTTCCCTAATTCTTTATACTGAAGAATTACTTCTAAGTTGGCGATCAAAAGCAAAGGATCTACACATTTCAATGAACCAACGCTGTTTTAGTTTCGAGTCACCGTGTAGACCGTCGTACAGATGAGCAAAATGATTTCTTACAACTCTTGTGGTTTTGCCACGACGAGTTCTCTTTGCAGTCTTCCGAACAGAATTATGCCAAGACAGTGTTCGTAAAGTAACTCCGTGCTGTTCGACCAGATTGTGTTTAATTATTCGATTATTTACATCATCTAAGATTGCNGATCTACGGTATGAATCCACCACATTTGCGGTCATACGTTTGTGTGCGTTTGACGCGGGACACGCTGAGCACGAGCAACGAATTTATTCTGGAATCCGGTTCATAGGCCTATGTGACTTTGGCATACATGAGTACGCGCTATGATTTGAAGGCTCTCATTGGACAGTCCCTGAATTTACGCTTTAACGTCCGGTTCCATGGTAAACGGCGATCAATGCATGTAACTCTATGTTCAGTGTGCAGTGGGCGTGGTTTTCGCCGGCGAGGGTGCACTTCAACTCTGGGCGGTTGAGTTACGCCGCCGCGGTCGCATGGCAGTAAGTTGGGCCTTGGGAAAATATTAATAATTTTACTTTGACTCTTTCACAACAAAGGTATACGGTTAACAATCCAATGATTCTGTTTACACCCAGGACTGGGTTGCCGATAAATCCGTCTTACATACCTGAGCGTGTCATGCAACTTACTGACAGAATGACATTTCTTCAGCGACTCAAAAACGTCTTAGGTCACTACTATCAAACCATCGTGCATTTTCATCTGGGTGTCGCTAGCTTCGTTGGTTACGATAAGTTGAAGGTCAAGTATAACATCAAGCCGGAGGTCAGCACCCTAGAGTCATACAAGCAAGCTTTGCTGTACTTTATGCACGGGAGCTTCGGACTGGAATTTCCTCGACCTTTGCAGCCCAATATAAAGTATGTTCTCTACAATGCTGGATCGAACCCCAATCAAGCGGTAAGTGACCAGCAGCAACTTTCCGAACGCCTCTTGTGACACGGGCTAAAATCAAACACAGGTGATAAACTTGGTAACATAAAATATGACGCCCAGTCGATTTTTTTCTGGAGGAATTAATTAATAGTTAAACATTGATTTGTAAAATTATTAACATTTTTGTCAACTTAATTTAATATGTTAGAAGCTAGCGAATTGGAAACAATTTAAGAAATCGGACTTAGGGGGCTAAGGAAGGGGGAAGCTGTTCTTGCAACTATTCGTTGGGAACTTGATTATAATGAGTATGGGTATATTTGTAATGAGTACGTCTATGCTTCAATCTCCCACCATGGCCAGTGCCCGCTTTTGAAGCTTGAATTTTATTCAAAGAAATGAAAGACTTTAATTCTTGGGGGGTGTTCAACTGTGTTACAGCCAAATTTCCCCCCTTTCATGGGTCATCTCAACTACCGAACGAACAGTTGACCCAGACAAGACACGTCCTTGGTATAGACTTGGGTTGTCAAGATTTTGACGCACGCGCATGCCATGTCAGAATTGTCATGATCCTTATGGTACTTTGCCAAACTTTCCAGATGGACGAGGAAGTTGCTAAGTTCCTGGATACTGCACCAGATGGAGTAGTGCTGTTCTCCCTTGGTTCTAACTTGAGGATACTAGGGAAGGAAGGCCGAATCTTCGCAGACGCCTTTGCTTCCCTCCCGTTTCGTGTGCTGTGGCAGTCAAATACAAATCTGACGGGACTTCAGCTAGGAAACAACACAATGGTTGCCAGATGGTTGCCGATGATAAAAGTCATGGGTACATGTATATATTGATCAGTGTGTTATCTTTAAATAGAGGGCAATCCTCAAAACGACTGACTGAAAGCGTCATCATATATTACTTTATACATACCATAAAGAGGACAGCTGATGGGGTAAACTTTAAAACATGGGATGGACCATCCAATTCACTACGTTGATGCAGAAGTTCCCATTCCCAATCGACGAGGCGGGCCGGAGGAAGCATTGCTGGTTCACGTCTCGCGCACTGCTTGTTTAAATGATGAATGCAAATACCGGAACGGCATAATGGTGTAATATACCTAGCACCACTGAGTCTGCAGTATTGGCCCAAAGAGCGGTGCCTCATGCACCTACCATTTTCTCTCTAAGTATTTCCTCATTACTACTTTCGTCAGTTTCTGAAAAGCTCAAATTTTGCAGTCTTTGGGTCTTTATTGAAATCTTCACGATGACTTGTTCACGTTTGTTTTTTAACAGAACATGTCAATGTCCGTGCGTACGTCTCCCATGCTGCCTCTTTCAGCACAAATGAGGCAATGTGGACAGGGTTGCCTATGGTGGGTATACCGTTTTATGAGGACCAGATGGATTTCATGGTCCGTGTAGAGGCACGAGGCGCCGGTCTCACGTTGGACATCAATGGCCTCACATCAGAGACTCTGAGCCGAGCCATTCGTAGAGTCATGACCGAGCCTGGGTAAGAACGGGCGCAGTAAGGACTCAATTGCATCTACCCTCGGGGATGATTAATCCGCGAGTGTTATACAACAGTCCCGTAACGTCGTCATATTTTATAGGTTTAAGCGAGCATACACGATATGTGGAAATAAACGAATGCTCTCCAATTTGGGTTACCAATGAGCTATAACTCGGTTATACTATAAGGCCAGACGAATTTTTAAGACGAATTTGAACTGTCAAAAACAGCGGACGTATCTACACACACATATGGCCTTTAACTTTCTATGGCAATGTATTATGGTGCACTGACCATCTTGCTTTGGTAGCTTACTGACAAACATGTATCACCTTGGGAAATATAATCACATTGTAAAAGTTGCACTAATAGGGCTTCATAGACGTCCATGGATAAATCACTTCGGCTTATGAATATTCATCAGGATATATTGCAGCTACGTGCAAACCAGGAGAGGGCAGAATTCTAGAAGGTACAAAGATGGCGCTTATTGCACTTTACAAGTAAACCATTTATTTATTGTTTTCTTTTATCGCACTGGATGGCGAATATTTTGAAACTCCTTTTGAATAACCTGTTTTAAAACTTCGTTTTAGATTCCCTAAAAACGCAGAACGCGTCTCTAAGATCATGCGTGACCTTCAGAACACAGAGAGACCGGTAGACAACGTGGCTCGCTGGATCCTACACGTCACCAAGTTTGGCGGCAATCATTTACGACCAACAGTCATGGATCTCAATTTTGTTCAGAGAAATCTCCTAGATGTCTATCTCTTCATTGGTCTAGTTCTGGCATCGGTTATCATGATCAACGTGTCTGTTTGCTATATTTGTTGTCGGTGCATGTGTCGTTCTGGCAGAGGCGACCATTTTAAGAAGGAGTGAAACATCATTCAAGTTTCCGAGGATGGGTTTGCGCTGGGGAGATGTTAATTTTGAAGGAATTTGATGGGCAACTCACAAAAATACCAATATTCCATGGATGTGTGAAAAGATGAAAAAGAATTGTCATTATACAGACTTTCTGAAAATTGTTTTAAGTAAGAATTTCAATTATGCCAAAGTAAATGAAACTGGCATCGTCAACATTGGAGCTAAATGTTCCAGATTAATCTGATTTCCTTGACTTTCCCTCTGCAATGTTCGTACTATGAGATATATCTTATTTCATGAATCTAAGGAATGTACTAGCTACTTTAATACAAAATACTGTGAAAATTCCTTTGCATTGAACTGCAAAATCGAACAATGGACAAACTTTGTTTTGTAATCAAGCATCAAATCAATATCGAACGTACTCGTATGAAGATCTTCTGCATTTTGATTACCCATGACAGTTGAATCCTATTGTTTTTTAAAGTTATGTCAATTTTCTGGATCTACTAATGCAGTTATGCAGGGACTGGGGATGATGGTATATTATCTTTCATGAATGTAAAAATTAACTTGTCATTATACCATGAGTGCCAGATTCAATTTGTTTCGCTCCCAGCAATTTTTATGTCACAGGTGAAACGTTTAATACGAAAAAAGTTTATTCTTTCCATGCGTAATTACAATGTGTGACCATAATTATGATCCAAACAAAATAGAAATATAAAAATTGTTAATATCTCAAAGCACACTTTTTATGTTGTAAGCTATTACACTTGTAATCAATGCAGGGAATGGTAAGATGAAATTCAGTACGTCTAACTATAATAAAAATATACCAATAACATAACAGCTAGTGCGATTTTGGCTTCATAATGGTATCGTGCATAAGAGCCCCCTCACCAGCAAACAAGAGAAACACTGGGCCGACTGTCTAGTTCCCACAGTTCCGTGAGGTTAGAGCGAAAGTTTTGGGACGGGAAACATGCTTTTCCTTATCTACGCTGCAAGCTGACTTGTTTTTCAGGTATTTCCAGGGAATAGCAACTACCAGCCTGCTGTGATCGCGATTGATCTCTCTCAGCGTAGGAAGAAGACGCATTAACTTCAAGAAGACATCTCGGTGATTCTAAGGATGAAGAGATGCTGGAGGTCATCCAAAGCTAACGAACGCAGTTTCTAGATTTCTGATGTTATTGTTATAGGTTTTATTTCCACAGGGTAAACTTCTCATTAAAAAAATGCTATTCTTAAGGACGTTGTAAAAAGTACAATTTATTTAAAAACAATTTCAACACACCAAAGGAAATTAAAGTTATGGACAATTCATATTAAAATACAAATGTGAAAAAGAAAACAATAAAATCCAACATGGGTACATAAAACGCGATAAAAACAAATTGGACGTATAAATAATATGTTCCCAAGCTCTGTGCAATCTGTAATAAAAGAACTAAGGTGAAGTTTAAGTTCTTAAAAGGCGCAATTCCCTTAGCAACGGTAGCTTCTTTGGCGGCAATTGCACTTCGCTGGTTCACAAACGACTGTGACTTGCTCACTTTCTTAGGCTTGCGTTGCTACCAACAAATGAACACTCGAGACCAACGTGGCTCATTTCAACCTATGAGGGGGTGCTTCTGCTCAAGGCGGATTAGGATGGCCATCGCCAGGCAGATTTCTCTGGGGACAGATTTTTTTCCCCCGAAAGATCACTTATCACTAGGAAACTGGTAAACCAATAACGGCGGAAATTTGTGGATTTTCCTTAAAAAAGTGGATTTTCATCTTCCTTTTTCATTTGCCTGTTTTTCATCCCCCTTTCCCCCTGCGCAACGCACATAGGCCTACCTACAGGTATAGTCGTATTTTTAAATAATTACTTTAGTTTTCGAGTGCGTGCGATATTTTTGCAAGTCTTATTCTACTGCTTGACAATGCGCACACAATTTTTCTGCACCAAAGAGAAATAATTCTTGAAGTTTTCTTCTCTAGTGAAGAATTCCTCTAAAGCCAAAAATTAGCAAACGTGGATTTTTTTTATTGACTAAATGGACTTTATTAAACGCCATTAAAATGAAATTTTATGTCATCGATCGACAGAAGAGTACAAAATTTTACTTCCCTCGGACTGGACCTCCGGCCTCAATGGTCAAACACATATAACAGTATTCAACAGCTACATGAGGCTACTTAGACTTCTCATGTACTGAAACTTAGACTTTTCAAAGTTACTCCAAAGTGTACGCCACATGTGCTTGTGTCAATCACGTAGATGGTTTCAAATTTGAATTTGCTTGCACACACAACACTCCTCTTGGGGTGCAGTCTACTTATTCAAATGAGAAGATATGGCAGGCTCATTAGCCTTAAAAGTGCCCCCACTTTTGAAGAAGGAGATTGTTTGGCCTCCACAATGATGAGATTGTGTAAATCGTTGCCAGAATCAACTCCTTAGGTCTTTGGGCTTTCATATGAGAGCAGCTCAATGGCTAAATAGAAATACGGTTGAAAAATGGTCCTAAGTCCCCGAGAAAGAGTCTGTGGAATTCGGGGATGAGCTTCCTGAACTTCAAAAAGTTCTTGATGGCAGGATCGAAGTGGGTTACCAGTAGTGGAACAGCCTGACAACGATCATGACTTTAATCTGAACCTTGTCTTGTTCGTTGTAGTCCACTAGGTATTTGGACGACGGGTATTTGTATAAAAACTTCAGAATTAAACTAAGGAATCTGTCAGCGAACTCTAGTTCGTTGGATGAGATTTATTTGGCTATTGTCCGTCCGTCCGTCCGTCGTGATGTCGGTCTGTCCGTCCGTCCGTCCATCCAACCATCCATCCAACCAACTACCCATCCATCCAACCAACTACCCATCCATCCACCCACCTAAACAACTATCCATCCATCCATCCATCCATCCATCCATCCATCCATCCATCTATCCATCATTTCCCATTAGGAATAATTAATATACATTATTACGAACAATACAATAATTATGACATACAATTAGACAAGAAGACAGTAAGACACGTAACCACTAAGTCTTGTAACCCTGTAAGACACAAAAAGTAAATGATGTTAAATAAAACGTGAATACCCACTTCATAGTAAAGCGTTATACTTACCTTTGAATGTTTATAAGTTCCCTCGATTCTTTATAGAGGCGTCTAAGGAATTCCATAGCCTGGGGCCCTTATGCTTGACTGTATTTTGTGTAAGAGTAGTACGTGCAAAAGAATGATGAAGTTTCTTGTACTTTCTGGTGAAATAGAGGTGCACTTCTTCATTTTGATAAACATAGAACAAATGGATTTCGGTAATTTTTTAGTGTTGAACTGGTGCCTGACGATCCCAAGCTGAAGGAAATATATATAGTGTATCATTTATTTTGAGGAATTTTGTACAAATAAAACAGCGGACTGCTATGTTCAAGGTAAGTGGCAGAGTGGATTATTCTGAAAACTTTTTTTTTTGCAGTTTAAGTATTCTACTGGTTAAACTAACCCCACAATTACCCCAAGCTAATATCTCATATGATAGTTATGATACAATTAAAGTATCTTAAAGTTTAAAAATAATACATCCTGTGGGAGAAGCAGCTTTAGTTTACATATCACTCCAATATTTTTTTAAACAGTCGTGCAAATATTATTGATTTTTTCCATGAAAGATTCTGTTCAATATACAGACCTAAGAATTTGACACAAACGATTTTTATCAATTTGTACATCATCAATAAAGATTTCAGGTATTTCATGATGTTGCTTTTTACTAAACAGCATCTTAATATTAAGAGACTACCTAGTTGCTTTAAGCCAGTTTGAAATTTAGTAAGCTAGAGATTAACATTACGATAAAGGGTATTAATAGTAGGGTGACTATAGAATAGGTTACTGTCATCAGCAAATAAAATACCTTTAACAAATCAGATGATTTAAAAAAGGTATTTATGTAGATCAAAAATAAAAGTGACCCGAGAATGGGTCCTTGCGGAACTCCATGAGAAACTGTACCGACAGAGGAGTGAGTACCGTTAAAAGATACGAATTGTTGACGATTTGAAAGGTAACTCCTGAACCACTCCAAGGCGGTTCCTCTAATACCACAATAAGCAAGTTTGTTCAGAAGTAGTATTATGATTGACTGAATCAAAGGCCTCGGGGAAGTCCAGGAATAAACCAATTGTAATAGAGGATTCATCTAAATTATTATTTATTTTATCAAATAAGTTAATATTGCCATGTGAAGTTGAATGGTTTTCACTGAATCCAAATTGAGAGTCAGAAATTATGCCGTGTTCACCTACAAAGTCCATTATACGGTTGTGAAATATTCGTTCAAGAATTTTTGAAAAAGTAGTAAGAACCGAGATAGGCCTATAATTATTTACTTGACCAAGATTGTCACTTTTAAAAATAGGAGTGGCACGTGCAACTCTCATATCATTGGTACTACACCTGTCGATACAGACATGTTTCATAATAAAGGTTATTGGTTTAGAGATTGCCCGTATCACTTCCTTAACCGTTAACCAGTGAGTTACTAATTAAATCAAAGCCAGAGCTCTTTTTGTTTGGCAACGTATGTACATGTACAAGATCAGTTATTTTTTCCTCAATAACAGGACTTAAGAATATCAAATTAGGTTGAGGGTCCAGTAAATACTCAGAATAATTGAGATCATAAGAAGGAATTTGATTACAGAGACTTTACCAATATTTGTAGAACAAATCATTAAAATGATTAGTAATCATTTTTAGATTGCTGGTAGCAACACCTTCTGCATCACTAGTACTTATTTGCAGTTTAGAGTTAGTGTGGAGTATATTATTAATTATCTTCCAAGTATTTTTAATATTTGCTATTTCTTTGTCAAATTGTTCAATATAATAATTGCATTTAGAGGTTCGATTAGAACTCCTTAAAATGTTTTTATAGAGTATGTATTTAGTACGATTTGGATCTGTGGAGTCTCACATAAACCTGATAAAGCTTATTCGTATGCTTAATAGATTTACATATACTAACAGTGACCCAGGGCGATTTAGGAGTAGATTTGCTCGACCTGGATTGATTGCATTTATAAGGGATATACTTTTCAACGTGACTGTTAAATACATCCATGAACGTAGTAAATGCTAGATTAGAGTCTTCTTTATTAAAGAGTGAGGACCAGTCCTACGGATTTTGTCAAGTGCTTGTTTTAGGTTGGCTAAATTTTCGTGAGAATAATCGCGTACGGAAGTGACGCGTAGACTAGGACGACTGTTGGATATACAGGAATTTTATACAGGAATTTTCATTCAGCCAGGCCTCACACAATCCGATGACAGCGAAATCATAATTAAGTGAATATAAAACATTTTTAAGTGGTCTATGTTTTGAGGTAAACTACGTATATTTAAAGAAAGAAGTGAAAACTTAGCTGTAAGGACTTGATTTAAAAAGTCCACAAATTTATCACATGAATAGTAACTAGAATGATTTACAATTTGATAAGCATTATCAGGATCACCGACAAGGGGCAGTTCAAGAGAGTTAAGATAGGGAGTAATTCAATTTTCTACGTTAGTAAATTGACGAATTTGTGGGCCCAAGACTAAATTCGCAGCCGCAAATTCCCCAGAATGCAAGGAATTAAAAGGACAAATATTAGATAGGGCAAAAGCAACTATCATCACTATATGTTAACTTATCAACAGGATCAAGGTAAGGTTGGTACATTTAAGGTGGGTCTACAATTTACAGGAATCACAGAAAATTCAATTTTGGCTTGTTCTTACAGGGTTACAACATACACTACATGGACACTTAACATATGCAGGCATTAATGACAGAACAATTTATACACATATACAAACACCAATAACAAATACCCTAACAGGACTGGATGTGAATAACCATAACAGGATAGGCCTAAGTATTAAAAATGGGAAAACATTTTACACATGTACTAGCGGGTCAAGTAAAGAAAGCAACAGAAAAAGTAAGAAAGAAAGAACTTACTAAAGTCCTATCGGACGGAAAAAAATCATCACCACATGATCATGGCATGGTTAATCCAAGCTACGATTTACATATATGTATTGGGCTATTCGCCGGTATTCATGGGGGAGGGACGTGTTTCACACTATTAATGTACAGGTTGACTTGCTTGAAGATGGCTCGCTTTCCAGCTTCGTGGGCCCGCTTCATGATGTCACGGAGAAATCTTTTGGTCCTGACATCTTCCGACGGTAGATCTCGCATGACAAAGATTCCTGTGTTTTCGCCAGGGTTGCCTTGGCGCGGGACCAGACAGATTTTAGTTCTGGACGATAGATAAACCTATAGCCACGATATGTCTCGGTCTGTCGGTGGAGGAATCAGGCTTACAACCAGTTCTGTGAGCATTTTCAATTTCGACGTCGGGCATTCCGAATTTGTCAGCGAGAATATTTTTCACTTCATTATAGGGATAATCAGGATCTTCGGATCTGGTTTCGGGGATACCGCCAAATCGGAGATTTTAACTGCGGGAATGCCATTCCAACAGGGTAGCTTCCTTTAATTTTGTGACATTCATCTTCGCCATTTGCAATTCAACGGTCATCTTGGAGATTCTATCTATCAAGGATTCATTCTTCGCCCGTAGTTCTTCCATAGATTTGGAAGAGGAGACCAGAGATTCCTCCCTTTCCCTCGGTTTGTTCTCAGTACCAGTTATTCTGTTTAAGAGTGTTTCTTGGTTGGCGATTGTTTTGTCAAGCTTACTATTTAGATCGCTTGCCAGCCCTCTGATTTCTCGTCGTAGCGCTGCGATGGCGTTTGACTCGCGCACTGGTGATTGGTAGGACGGATCACGTGATGATCGTGGCGCGGTGCCCGGATCCTCTGGATCTGCTGGACTTGTAGCCAAAGGTTTCCTATTCTTTTAGAGGCATTTTTCTAATGGAAATTCATAACTTTATAGCTGCGTACAGTACTGGAAGAGTAGAACGTGACAGATCTCATACTGTTTATCGATCAGAGGGCCGACACTGAGAGATTTATTTTCAGGTGATTTTAGGTGGTTTTGTAGAGACCTCGCATAACACGTCCGTCATCACCCCATTCTGTTCACTTGTTGCATTGCAATGATTGCATACATGTACATATACATTTAACTTTCTGGGCTCAAGTAAAATCATTCCATGGTACTTGTAGTTACCAAACTTCCCATTAGGCTTAAGTAGGGGGAAGTCATTCCAGAACAGCGTATAAAACATTGTCGATGCCATATTCAAGAGATGACCACGTGTCCGATGAAGCTGTAGACCCATCTTTTCAAGAACGCTACAAGTGATCTATCAATATCCCATAAATCTTAATTAACAGAAGAAGTTCTTTCCCAATGGAGAAAAAAAATCATGTGCCGACGGATGAGTCGAAAACCTTAGGGGTGCATGCCACCATATCGTTGGATTTCTACGCGTGAGCTCATTAATATTTTGTGATCCCACTGGGTTTTTACATTAAAACATGTCACAGTCAGAAGGGATCATAGAAATATATAGCTCCGATACAGCAATGCTAGAGAAGCTTAAAGAATCCAGGAAATGAATTTTTCTTAGAATCACTTTTTGTGTATCTCTGTGCTCTTCTTCCATGTATTAAGACTGCCTTCTTTTTTGAGTTACGTGAACTGAACGGTGCACTTTTTCAAACCTTAAAAAATGACCAAGCATTTCTGGATGAATGAGGGCGCTTTTGCTTTGATGTAAATCCAGGAAGACATGGTTCAGGTTGCATGTTTTCATCATTGTAAACCCCTTTGCTATCTGGGAACATTTCTGTGAAAAAGATATTTGCTGGATTATTGCCATATACTTACACAGCAATAAATTGCCAAAGAAAATGAAATCTGCCATAGCAGTGGTTAAAAAAATCTGGAAATTTTCTGTGCACAAATCAGTGCAAAATTGAGATGCAGCGCCTTGGATGACATCATAGTTCTGCTCATGAATATGCAAATTGCTTTAGCATAAAAGCCAAAAAAGCATCAAAATATGGGTTAGATTTGCAAAACAAAAATTTAAAATCAGGTTAATTGAAACCCAAAGATGCAATTTCAAGGAGTTTTAGTAAAGTTTATAAAGATATTTCTATTTCCTGGTTCCTTTAAACTTCCCTCCTCGGTACAGCAAAGAAGGCGGCGGCAGTTTAGCCATGTTGCACAAAATCTTTCATCACAGTGTTGACCTGGACAGATTTCCTTGATACGGCAAGAACCTCCATCATCTCGCATACGGATGAACACTCACTAGGAGCTGCAAGACAAATCAACTTGCCATCCCACAGTCTGTGTAACTATCCCATCTTCGTTCATTCTTTCCTACAAGATGGCAAGAGATTGGAATAAGTTGCCAAAACACAGGACTTCTATGGAGAAGTTATCTAGCTTCAAAACAGCACTGCAAAAACATCTACAGCTGGAATGAACAACTCCCCAGTTCTGTTCTGAGTGATGCTCATTTAGAGTTTTCAGAGTATTCATCCAGATCCAGATTTAAAACTTTCGAACCAGTTTCACCGCACTGGCAATAATTCATCACGATCACGTCATACCGTATCCCGTGTCCCAACTTCCGATTCAACTTTCCATATTTGGCATTGGTGTCCTGCGCAGGCGCAAAAGGTAATCAAGTATGCGAGGTGTCATGGCGGATTGAGGAGATAAAAATACGCAGCGTGTGTTGCGGCCGTCATCGTACCGATTTCTGTAACTCATTTCCCACCCGTTATGGCAGCTCAGAGACCCATCGAATGGGTGTCACAGCTGATCACAAGATTTGAGGAACAGGTAAGGGGAGTTGTCGTGCCCTTTTGATATAAAGACATGGTTTGGTCAAGACTTATTTTTGATGCATTTTTGTGATCGGTAGGTCTGCGTGTACGTACATGTACACGTACTGCAGGCCTAGTGCCTACATGTACTGTAGTTCATACGACCACTACACACACACGGCCCTAGCGTGGATAACTATTGGTGCCCTCCTTTCTTGTTCACTGATAGCGTTCTTGAAATTTACGGTCTGTGTCCTCACGATGTGATAGGTCATGTAAAGAGGTTTTTAAACATGTTCAATCTCCTCCTTTTGTCAATAATAAGTCAAGTGTCATGTCTGTCAACTTCTGAACTTGACTACATCAGGTAGGAAATCCAGTGAAACAGCACCTCCAAATTTTATATCTGAAAGTGTGTGAACGTGTTTGTATTCAATCAATGATTTCTGCTCCTTTTGTGCATCAAGTTCTATATTTTAAAAAGCAGGAGTGTTGTAAAAAGAACCAAAATTTGTGTTAGTACCATTTAAATATGTCCATTTGCATCGATTTGTGGGCGTAAAGTACATGTATTATGAAAATAATATAAGATGGGAGCCACTTACCATACCACTACATCAACAACTGTGTGCAGCCATCTTTGTTTGTTGTCGTGTGACATACCGTAGTGTCGTCTAAGCACAAAATCTCGCAAGAATCAACCGGGTGTGCCGGGTTTGGAATGATGATGATGGTCATTATCTTGTAGAACTAAAAATACTCTTACTTGATGTATGATTCGAAACATTTGACTGAAGCACCGTCAAGCCTTTTTTTGTTTGTGAAGACTATAAAAAGGTAAAAAAAAGTGCACTTTTCTGTTAAAAATTCCCCAAAACATGCATATTAAGGAGTTGATGAAACATATACGAAACGGTGTTTATTTGGAAGCTTGGAATTTCAGGAAGAAAGGGAAGTTGTTTTTTTATCAAAAATTGATGTCAGACTTGTGCCGAACAGCCCTTTTGTATTTGGGTGCTGTCGTGCAACTGTGCACATAATGGTGTATGTATCTACATCAGATTGGTGCATGGTGCAAGGGGAGAAAGATGCAAATAACAAGCGCATTTACCACACATTTTGCTTCAGTCAAAGTTTATCAAAAAACCCTACCAAACATGAAGGTGTCTGGTCAACTCGACGGTTTGCCAATTCGACTCGAGTTAACTCGACTCTTAACCAACTCGACCATCAACCAACTTGACCGTTGTTCCTTCAACTGTAAAGGTCAACTGGACTCGACTCTCGACCAACTTGACCGTGCAAACGGTGCAACAGGGACAGGGCATAGAAGGAACGCATTTTTCCTAATTCTGGATCACGCGTGTAATTTGTTTTACTGTGTGTGATCTGTGCATGTGCACAGTGTGATGACAGACTTCCGGGGTTCGTGCGTGCTTCTTAAATTATTTTGAAGTATCTCATTGGCACAAGTTCAATTATTGATTGCATTTCAGTCAATTTCATGGGTTCATTGAGTTGGTAAATGGTCAAGTTGACTCGACTTTGAAGTCGAGTTGGTCAACAGAAGAGTTGGTTCAGCGGTCGAGTTGGTCGACGGTCGAGTTGGTCAGAAGTTTACTCAAGTCAAGTTGGTAAATGGTCGAGTTGACCTACAACTAACATGAACAGACTTACAGTAACTATGACACCTGACAGACTTGGTCCCCTATTTTTATAGCTTTTTATTGTTGACAAAATATCGCATCAAAACTATGCTTCAGTGATCTTTCACACATCACTAAAAGTTTCAAACCCAACTCAACTGTCCTGTTGCTGTATACATGTACATGTATCCTGTGTTCATTATTGATAAAGTTCTCCATTATAAAACATATTGTTTAGTTTACACTTCCTCTTTGACTTAACTACAGATCTTTTTCCAACTCTGGCATGTCTGGTAGTGGAACCGAAGAGGAACAAGTCTCCATGTGGCTTAAATACATTGATGAAAATAAAACTTGTGTCCACCCCCAAAAAATGACAGACTAATTACACCTATTTTTAATAACGAAAAAATTTCCTAAACTCACTGACATGGCTTGGGCAAAAAACACTGGCAAAACCTGGACATGAAGCGATTTGTCACACTGAGACTTTTCATCTGGTTCCATGGTACAGTGTCGCCGATGTAATAGGAGGGGGCCCTCCCCTAAGTAGTTTTTATTATTACTTTTTTCATTCTGAAAAACGTAGAGACGGTATTCACCATGTCTTAAAGTACATTGTGTACTCTCTAAGATACAGCTGTACATGTACATCCCAGCCCCAGTCTGAGCCCCTCTCCAAACAAATCCTGGGTGCGGTACTGCTTATGTTAGGTGCATTTGGATTTTGGTCCATCTTTGCAATCACTCGATCTTTGCACGATTTGTCATTTGTATTACATGATTCGCCAATAAATCTGCCTTCAGAACCATTTCTTTCTAATTCACAGTTGTGGAAGATAGTTTTATAAAGCAGTAATTGTTAATAGTTCAAAACGTTAATGTGGTCTGTCCACTAGCCCTGCACTTTATTAGTTGCACAGAAACTGTCAATGGGAATGTGGAATTTAAAATGTTAACCCTCCTATGCTGAAGTCACTCTTTGGGTCACTTGGTGAACACCTCAAAGAAGCACAGCTGTGTTGTGCACTGCACCAACTGTCCCTCACAAGAATATCAGATTGCACTTTTGTGCTGCACAATAACTGTGCTTCACTGTTTCGTGTGCATAATTGTGCAGTAAACCAAATGCAGTGAAGAGGACTGCACAAAAGGTCATTTTGTGCTGGCAACCAACTGTGTACCCACTGAACCTGTGCATGTTTGTGTTTCTGTTCACTTCAGATTAGCCATACTTGTTGACAACAGGCAACATCTTAGATAAATGCGTGTTGCAGATATCGTGACTATGAACATTTCTATGTTTCCTCTTTCAGTTACCATTTCGTCTAAATGGCCAGTCAGGTCAGGCCCATGCTGATTTGGAGAGGAGCAAACAGTGCCTCATCAGTGTCAGTAAGAAGCTCTTCTCACAGGTCATCAATGGGCTGGCTAAGATACTCAACAATCTCAGCCCATCTTCCATGGTAACAATCAAAGCAGACAGTGTATATGTACATGTAGAGCTTAAATCCATGGGCGTGTGCTGTGGGGAACATTGCTCTTCGGTTGTTCCTTGATTGGCAGGAAACCAGCCACTGGCAGTATATATCACATAACGCTTTGGTTGGTGTCCTTTTACTGTTGAAGGAGCCCTTGCTGTGCCAGGTAGCTCCATGGAGTTGTGTTCTGATGGTTCAATGACAGTCAAGATTGCATTTAAACACTCTTGTTGCAGATGCTATTGATACTGTTAGATATTGGAAACAGTGTTTTCAAGATGTATTTTTTGCGTTGGGGAGATGTTAATTATATATAATACATATATATAAAAAAATACATCTTGAAAATAGTTTGCGGTACCCGCTGCTTCATTTGACTCGGACCGGCCAGCCGACCTCGGCAAGCTC
>NW_019091495.1:975651-996190 GCF_001949145.1 Acanthaster planci
ACCCGTTATATATAAATAAAGGAAACAGTGTTGCGATTGAGGTCATCACAAGACCAGTCACAAGTAACAGGGTGAACAGTGACAAAGGAATGCTTTTTTTGTGCAGTTAATTTGAACAGCTTGTGACTTGAATTTAGACTGCATGTCTTTTGGGGGTCTTGTGATGGTCTTAAGAGGTCTCAACTGCAACACTGACTTGAAACCAGCTCGTCTTTAGGTTGAGATTTGCACAGTTGTAATTTTTTTTTGGGGGGGGGTTTCACCAAGATCCTTCGCAAAGATGCTTGGGTCTTTAGTGTTAAAGTCACTAGATTTCTTTGTCAGTACTTTCATCATGTAGTTCCTACAAACCTTTCAATTTATTGAGTTGTGTGTATGTGGCAGACATTCATTTTTAGATATATCTTTCTTGGGTGTCCCCTAAGCTTGAAAAATCAGTGTTTGATGTTTACACATTAACATAGAAATGATTGTTTTGTGGGTTACATCATGAATCGACGCATCGTGGATAGTTGCTTCAGCACGAAGCTTTGTGTTTACAAAATCTGTGGATGCTTCATCCTATTGTGGTGCGGCAATGCTGTCCTACATGTATGTGTCACTGCGTGGTGTAACCAACGCTTTGTATATACTTTGCTTGACCTTAGATTGAAGATATGAAAAGGGAAAAGTATCTGTGCTTTGTCTATTTCAGAGAACTGTATCATAGGGACTTTAGTAAATGCCTTTGTCATTCCATGTTGTGGTAGTGAAACACAACTGTGTGGTCAATATAAAGATAAACAGAGAAAATGAATGGAATGGGATTTGAACCAGCACCCTCAGGAACACTGCACGTGTGGTTTACCAAGAGAGCTACCTAGTCCTGTGTAGGGGGCTCCTCCTAATTGTTATTGGGCTGGGCAGCTCAGTCGGTAGAGAGCCAGTAAAATGCTCAAAGAGTTTGAAGGTTCAGATCCCACACCAGTCATTTTCTTTGTTCAGTTTTATGATTGATATGTACATGTAAGCACCTTGTCAGTTTCCCTGTGTAGTTTGTTCGTGATTTGTTCTTAACTGTCAAAAAGAATGTTCCATACTGGAAAATGCAAGAAACAAAACTAACTTTGCAGCAATTTGGATTGGTTCTTGGACAGAAACCCCTCGGCCAGGAAGAAGCAAAGCTGCTCCATCAATCTCAGCTCATCGTCCTGGATACTCTGGAAAAATGCCTCTCAGCAGTAAGCTCATGGATCTCCTAGACATTCCCAGATAATGTTAGGCAGAAATCCACCCTAAATGGTGACTGTCAGTCTGTCAACGGACCTAAAAAATAATGACATCAGGCATTGTTTATGTGTACTTTTTCCTATGTGGGCTCGATGGATTGTGTTCAACCATACTATCATAGGAAAAAGCACATATGTGAACAAGGTGTGATGTCACCATGTTAGGCCAAGAAAAAGTCTTGGGATGGTGGGGGACATTTACAGAGATTTAATGGCTCAGAAACCTGGAGAACCTGCCAACTTTGAAGATGTACTTAAGGAATACAATGCTGCCTCTTGATTTTTTATCAGCAACCAAAAGACACATCTCGCTCCAATGAGACGATGCTGGTCAAGTCGCTCCTTCCTGAGGTTTGCCAGCTTCTCAACATCTCTAGTGAACACCCGCTGACCACACAACTCAAGATGTCTGCCTCGCAAGTCATCTTTGCTCTCAGCCTGAACAACTTCAATGCAGTCTTCAGCCGGATATATGCAAGGTGGGTCTTCGTGTCACCATTGTGGTAACAAAACTTGAAATCTTTGAAATGTGTCATTTTTTCTCCAAGTTGAGATTGCTTGAATGCCGTATATGTGCCTGGATCCAGCCAGAAATTCAAAATAGTGGACAAAAATTGAGCTGTAAACATTAATACATTTGTGTAACCACTGTTTTATCCAGTGCTAGAGAGGCTTTTGTCATCATTTGCACAGAATTACATGTATTGTCAATTTTTGTAGACGTTATTCATTTGGCAACTTACAGCTGAAACCCTTGATGTCTTTTCCAACTGAACCATCCCTCGCTGAATGTTTGATTGTAACCTTTAGCAGGGCCTGATGTTTCCATCCAGGGAAAATGTTACTGCAGTTCCATATTTTTCTTGCGATATATCGATTGAGCGATCTGTTCCCTTTTCTGTGTGCAGGCTGGATGCCCTTGCCAAAATCACCGATGAATCTGGAGATGAGTCCGACATTGAACTCATCCAACACATCAATATGGACTGTAAAAGATTGACCAGACTTCTAACTGGTATGATGACAAAATTCTGTGACCTCCATAGATCTTGATTGATTAGTCCAAAACTTGCTAAACCCAACGATATCCAGCAGCAGTATCTTCCTATGAGATTTTGTCGATCTGAGCTTTGCTCCAGCTGTTGGAGTCTGTTAGGTTGAGAGGGCTTCACACTTTTTCTGTCATTGGGTTCTGTTGGGTTCAGCAGGGTGCTTAGAGAATACCCAAAGGGGGTAGAGTTTAATGTCTCTGGAATTACAAATGCCATAGCTGTGGTGAGTTGTTCGAATAAAATGAGCTGCCAGGTCCTGTCCGAATCAGGTACCCTATAGATGTGGCTTCAGCTTGTGCCACTGACTTGCTACAGTGAGTAGCCGCAGCCATGACCATTTCAAGCACAGCCTCACCAGGCCTACAATCTGATACTAGAGCATGGCACAGCCCTTTGCAAGCTGCATGCACCAACACTATAGTGATGGTCCACAATAGACATGTACAAGTCCCCTATGACCAGCCTCAAGTATGGTTTCATGACATTTATACATCAAGATGAATTACCGCTTGTGTGCTGTCTTCATCGGTACGATGGTGAAGGCCAATTCCTTTACAGCACAAAAGCAAACACCTGTGCATTTTTGGGATGTCAGATCAGACATTTGTGCTGCCAATTTGCAAACCTTGAATACATTTCAGTACATGCATTCTCGCTGCAAACGTCTTGTGACATCTTGATGCACCTTGTTTTTAGAAACTATCTGCAAGTTTGCCATGCTGAGGAAGAGTGTGATGGCAACTCTTGTGGTCAGCCTTGAAAAGGTAAAACTGTGTTTCCTGGTTTAGGGGCTTTAATTGATTGAGTCCCTTGTCCTGATAAATAGGGATCAACTGATGTAGGTTTTAACTGCCAATCCGATGTGCGATGCTTTAATCGGAACATTGGCTGATGTCCAATTCGATGATTTTTATAAACAGTATTAAACGGAAAATGCAACCTTAACAGGATGTATGTACATGTAGGCCTGCTCATAACAACACAAAATCAGCGTACTTGCTTTAAAATTTAAAATGTCAGTTTACACATTACTGGTAGCAGGATTAGTTTTTTGCCTTAATTGCCACAGATTTGAGAGAATAAATTGTGTACATCACATCTCCGCCCACACGATACCAACAATGCTCCGTTGTTTTCACACCCAACGTAAGCGGTGCATGCAGAATAGACACACAGCACATTGGGCTGAATCACCGTTAGCCTTTTAGTCAAGGTGTACATGGGCACTGGTGAACCATGCTCTGTGCCTGGCTTTGCCACTTGCGTTGGTGTCTTCATCTTGCCAACGGCAGAGGTACCCGTCATGTGTCCAGGTAGCCAAGTGCGCCTTGTGTAAAGACCAAATCGCGGGCTACCTTCAGACTGATCCCACAGCACCTCGTGGTGCCACACGTGGTGTAGTTCCCTGGTTCTTTTTATGACGGTCAGTGGCAATGGTACACATGTACACTGACTGCTCCTTGGGTCTGCAGTCTGTGCATGGAGTTGTCGTGGCAAGGATCATGCAGATGTAATTTTTAGGGATACTTAAAGTGGGCTTAACAATGATGTAACTTTATTTATCTCAGCAAATGAAAAACCACAGTTTTTATTCATGCTCAAGTAATAATATGAGATTTGTGTTTGCCAAAACTGAGTGTAGAGTTTGTTCATTTCTGCAGTTAATAACTTCGGCACTCATATCGGCAAGGAAGATTGAATTCTGCCAATCTGATGTGTTGCCAATGTTAGTGAGCATCGGTGTGATCTGATCATAAGTTGATCCCTACTGATAAGGTCATCCTCCAACATTGTGTTGTTGCTCAAAATGAGCTTCTTGCCTTTGCTGTTAGATGTGCATGTTTTGAATGAAGGACTCGTACCCATCAAGACTTAGTTTTTCCTAGCCAGTTTGAATCCTGCACAGTTCTGTACCAAATCCTGTCTGAAGTTGGATAGGTTATGCATTTAAGAACCCAACAATCATCACTTGTATAATTTCCATTGTCTCATTTGAGGTCAAAGTTCAAAGATGGTGCCACTGGTTTGTTGTAATGTTTTGTTTCAAGGATCATCAATTTTTTTTCCAACTTTTTCACAAGTTTGCAAAATGTCCTTTCCATCACTGACCTCTCCACCACTGACCTCTCCACCTTCCCCATGGAGCACACAAGGTGCGATAGTCAAGGTGATAATGAAGCTTGAGTAACAGGCTACCGATTATTTCCCGGAAAGGATGCAATAATTCAAAGAGTTATCAAAAGAAAAAAGTCAGAATAAATTTCTCCAGTCTGTATACATGTACATATTAAATAGTCTAATTACTTTTGAAAACTCTGAAGCTCGTCTGAGTTTCTTAGCGTAGCAGTTCGGCAAATTTTGAAAAGTGTAGCTAAGTTAAGCCCTCCTCCCAGTGTGAATTTATGTGAGATAACCGGGTGGGTGATTCGTAAATTGATCTATCATCATTTGACTGCCGCATCCCAAATAGATGCAACCAAACTCATCCACACTCTCTCCTGTCCTTCATGGCTTTGGTGATATTACTGGTGCACTGGACCACATCATTACATTGTCAATGAAGATGAGCAGTCCTGGATAGTGCTGATGTGGCAAGGGAGTCGGTGATACAGAGGATCAGGTGCCCAACTGAAACTGTGCTTATGTTCCTTCAGCAGCAGGATTGCCAGAAGGATTCATTTGAGTTGCTGATAACTTTTGTCCCGTTGTGTTCAGGCAATCTGGAACTGGATGGACAACTATCCTGAGGAGTTCATGGTGTTACATGACTCTCATGAATCAGAAATTCAAGGTAAATCTAAACAAAGAGGAAGTATCCTCACATTGCTTCCCATTTATAGGACCATTTGTACCTTCAAGGTTGAAGCTCAAACATTACTTTTTCCTTCAGTCTTTTGTCGTTGAGAATGATTCTGCTTGGATTGAAACCTTTGAAAGATCAGAACTATTTCTGATTTTGAGCATTACTTTTGTATACTGTTTTATTGTTGCACCGTCACTCCACTTCAGGTGAGGGTTTTTTTTTGTGTGTTCCTTCGTTTTGCTTGGGAAGCTTTTGCATCACTCCTGTTTGAGTCCTTTTGCTGAGTAGGATTTCCTTTGTCTTCTGTTTTTGTCTCTGAAATGTGCTTGTCTGAAACCAAGGGGGATGTATGGGAGACTTTGAGAACCCAGGTGGCTGTCGACATACCAGTCTTTTTTCAATGTAGTGCCCGTGTTCAGAACTATGAATTAATGCTCAGAACAGCACATATGCTCCGACGGATATGTTTGTTGCCTGCAGACGTCTCAAAGTCTCCCGCTGTATTTGTAAGAAACTAGTGAACTTGCCCACTTTTCAACTGAGCATTTGGTTATTTTGTTTGGTAATACCTTTTCATCTCTAGATTGCTGTGAGAAGCTGTTTGACATGGCTGAGAGCCAACCTGAAATGCAGTCAGCCAAGAGGAAAAGCTCAGTCTGGCTCCTACAGGTCATGCTACTCATCCTCTGCCCAGTGAGTCCAGATTCTGGACATGTTTTTGACAAGGCTGTGTAGAGGCGACGAATGGTGTACAATGCAACTGTGAGCAAAGCCTGCTCGGGTGCTAGATCACACCAATGACTCATAATTTAAGTTATCTGGACTTGATTACAGCCTTGTCAGTTAGGCAAATTTTTTTTCTGCATAACCTGTAAGCTTGCTTTTGAGAATGGTGGAGTGCATCATTAACCAGAGAATTAAAAGAAGTAATTTTACAGTAATTTGCTGTGCCGTAACATTTACTATGTAAACAAAATTGCCAAGACCCACACTTTGCTGGAAGGAATTTGTAATTCCAGGAACCTTTCCTCAAGAATGATACTGAAAATGTTCAATGCAAAATGTATGAAATGCATTGTACACATGCTGTACACAGAGAGCAGGAGATGTTGGCCATTGACAAGTCTGACTGTTCAGATCTTGTTTAGTTTTTAGGGTTAGGAGTAATTTAGTTGTGATATTTTATTATTTTATTTTGTTGCAGGTACTGATGAATGAGATTGTCAGCACCACCAATTATCATCCCAACCCTTCCCCTAGACTGCTCCAGAAAAAGCAGTTCCTAGACAACCTGCAGAAGTCGCTGTGCTCTCCTGGCAGCAACAAGCAGATGACTGAATGCGCTGTCGTGTCCAGCGTCAAGCTTTGCAAGGCTGCGTCTTACGTCAGCAACCCGCAGAAATCGGTGCTCTGTAAACTGGTCAACAAGCTCATGCTGGACCTCAAGGTATGCTGGATTTCTTCATGTCTCCGTATCAAACTCACATGACCTGCTCTGCAAATGCTGATAAATTACCTCTACTTACTACACATTTTGGTTGGGTGTTATTATAGCATTGAGCATTTCTGGTCATGAAACTATGGATTCCTTGAACATATCATAAGCACCGTAGCATATAATGTTGAAGATTTCTTTAGAGAGGAGACAGTAAGAAGCAGTTTTGAAGGTGGGAGGAAAATCCCAGAGGAACATTCTAAGATAAACCCACAGAATCAGCTGGTAACTGAAACCCCAATATCAATGTGACCCAGGCCAGGAATTGAACCCTGACTGCAGAAGTGAAAAGCCAGGAAGGAACCACTACACCAGTGTGGCTGCTTGCCTTAAAATCCTTTCTGTTTTTCTCTACCAGATGCTTCTTTTCAACCCAGCTAAGCCTTTTTCCCGTGGTGCAGGCAACTTCTCGGCTGATATCGAGCTGATGGTGGAATGCGCTGTAGCCTGCTTCCGACTCCGCCCAGACAAGTGTGAACATTTCAATGCATGCCTCTCCATCAATGCCCCACCACATTTCCATTTGGTGCTAGTGCGAGCGTTGCACACCATCGTAACAAAGGTTAGTCTAGTGTCAGCAGACAAATTCTGTGGTCTGTGCACTCAATTTTGTTAAATATCACAGTATGTTGTGTATTGGGAGATAAAACATAGTCTGGTAGGGCACTCCCAGAATCTTCATAAAAAAATTCTGGATTTAACAAGGTTTGATCATCCACGTTATGCAAGCTTTTGCACCTTGTACAAAAAAGTGCCAGATCCTATCCTGAAATCGGTAGCCATTTGTGAGAAAGCTCTTCCCTTTTTGTCCATTAAAAGCCCTGAAAAGTGGAATTATTTTGGTTGTTTTCATTGTTACCTCCTCTCTGATGGGATGTGTCATGAATTTTTCCTCCTTCTTTAATCTCACCCCGGCGGGGTTTATTATTTGCCTTGCATTGGATCCATAGCCGACTCCTTTTTGAATGTCTTGCTTCCAGTCCAATATGAAGTGGTGGCCCAGGATCAGTGTCGTCTATGACACAATGCCAGGCCCTCTACGGATCCTTTTCACTGAGACTCAGTCAAAGGTCACCAGTCATTGTCAGACCACCATCCGAAGCAGTCAGGTAATATGAAGTGTCAGAGAAGAATTGTGTTGGTCCTCGTTCCTCCAAACCCATCAAACTGTGTCAACTGATGTGTGATTTGACTTTGATGGGATCAGTACAGAGCTGCTAAATGCCATTATAGTAAATAATACTCGATGGTGGTAAAACTCAGTTTCCAGAATTTCATTACCCAAATATCCATGTTTGCGCTGATCCCATCAAAACAAGATTTTTGTTTCAAGGCTTTCTCAATATTTTAGATGAGATTGTTTATGACTACTCATGAGAGGCGAATAACCATAACATCACTGTTTGGAAAAGATGAAGTAACAATTGTTCAGCAGTATAGGGCCATGAAGTAGCACCCATTCTCCGGATGCAGTCTTAAATGAGCAAATTTAAGATCAGCTGAGTACATATTTATCTCTTTATTAACTATCTAATCCCATTGAATCTGACATTTTTTGTTCACTGTTGTTGATCTGAGCAGTTTAGAAAACCTGTACTAACAGCCTTTCAATTAGATTGTTGGAAATTCTGTGAGATTCTCTTTGAGTCAGTGACATTCTTCAAGATTCTGTCAAATTCTTTTTAGAATTAGAATCTGTCACACTCTGGGATTCTGTCAGATTCTTTTGTGGTCAGTTAAATTCTTCGATGAGATTGTGTCAGATTTTGTTGGAGTCTCACATTCTTTGAGATTCTGTCACATTCTCTTGGAATCTGTCACTTTCTCTGAGATTTGCTCAGGCTCTGTTGAACTTTCACATTCTGTAAGATTTTTTAACATTTAATGTTCTTTTGTCTTTTCAGAGTTTGACAACACTTATAAATGTCTACAGGAAACCAGTCCGAAAGTTCAAGGAGAAATCCAGTGAGGAGGTACCCAACACCTTACTGCTATGGCTGGTGCGACTAGTCCATGCTGACCCTAAACTCATGCTGCATGTAAGTTCTATCAGAGGCTGTTCTTGCTGTGTCCCTACTCAACTCTATCCTTAGATCTTGATACCCAAATCCCATTCCTCATCCATTTGTACTTATGGTACAAATGACTAATCCAATACAATAGCTATATCTACCCTCATAGAGAGAGGCCAGTGGGGTGAAGTGACTTGCCACAGGTCACCGTATGGGCCCCCTGACCCTGTCATTGGGAGTGACAAACCCTAATCACCAGACAACATGCCCCAAACGTTCTCACTTCACTGTTGTTTCAATTTTAGAATCCCGACGGTGCAGGCCATGAGATCCAGAGCAGTACAGGCAACCTCATCCGAGGCTTAGTCACGTTGATGTACATGTTCAGTACCATACCGAACATTGCTCATGAAGCCATGAGGGCACTGTTGACTCTCCACCAACCAGAGAACGTTGAGCTCTGGAACAGAGAAGCTCCAATCGCTACATTTTGGGATATAAGGCAAGGAAAAAGGTGTCATTTTAACCAAATGTGCCACTATGGGTTGAAAGATGGCAAAATAAACTAGTAACTAAGATCACTCGAAAGCTAAGAGTCAAAATTAAAACTGACGGTTAGGGGCTGGCATAATGGGAGTTTATTTACAGTGGAACACCGCTGTAACGAACACGACGGGTCCACACTAAATGTTCGGTACAGTGGTCGTTCGTTGTAGCAAAATTTTTTGTCGCCGTGTTGATACTGTGATACTATGGTTCGCTGTTTTTGTGATGTTTTGCCGTTGCATTCACGTTTAACCCCTTGACGACAAGAACTTCTTTCTGAAAGCCAACTCCGAGAATTCCGGCCTCGCTTGGCCAGGAAGGCCACCTGCCAAACTGCAAATTCTTGGTTTGTGGCCCTGCGTGCTCTGCATGCTTTGAATTACATGGTGAAAAGGCTGATTGTTCGGTGGCATGCGGCTCTATTCGTGCTTCCACATTCCTGTTACCTCTTTTCGAAGTGAGGACTATTGTGAAGCTGGTGATTATGATGCAAATTCGGTGTTTATATTTCTGCGCTACACACAAAGGCCAATTACCATATATACAAGAGCCAGGGTCTGCCTTCTTTCACTGTGTTCGCTCGAGCGGCTGAGAATAATAGCTGAAAAGCGAGCTGAGGAATGCAATTTTTACGGCGGCTCTTTACCGTCATCTGTCGCGAAGGGGTGAAGGTTTTTAAAAATGTATCTGCTAATTATTTTTGTTTTTTATTAAATCTTAAGTTGCAAAATTGATTTCAAGTTTATCCTAAAAGTCGTGAAACTATCAGATGCATGCTGTGGCGAATCTCGGTGGCTTGTGTATCAGGGGGCGCCCTCTTTAGACTAATGTTAGTGTAATGCCACATATGCGGAGTCGCAAAACCAGTGTCCATTCAATACCTTTGGCAGATTAACCGTGCATGCCCTCGCCGTTACTAGAAGACAACTTTGAACACGTGCGGACCATTGTACCGATACCCATTAATATTAACTCTTCAACAACTAGTGGCTTTCCCCGCTAATCCTTGGGGAAATAATGGCCACTTGTCACTTTCCAACATATAAAGCTTGACTGGTCTATCAAGTTGACGTTGGGAATTACAAATGGCAACTGCATAGTGTTTGGTATGTTTTGTGCACAAAATATTGGGAGCCAAGGACGATGTTCGATACAGCCAAATGTTCGGTATAGTGGTGTTTGGTATAGCGGCGTTCCACTGTAATGGGTAGAGGGTTATTATTGTCTTGAAATTAGAGTACATTGCAGAAAGCCTTGGATGGATTGTCAGATCTTGAAGGTTTTACTGCATATCGAAAGACAACCCTGGATTCAGTGTTCGATTTAATATATACAATGATAAACGGTCTTTTTAAAGTTGCTCTTCTTCAATTTGGCAGCATTAGGCCCAGTTAAGTTCCTATTTGGTAAACTGAGAAAAGGATTTGAGATTGATTTGAATTTGGAGTCACCAGTGTATCATACTGGGACTTTAGCAGCTGGATTGTCTCTCTCTGTGTTGAAAGAGCTTCGAAGATCCATTCCTTTTTCCCTGTACGTCAGTGCCAAATTATATAAGACCCCACTTATATTCGTGTCAATGGTGTGAGAAGTTTTTTATCTCAGTGAAATTGTTCCTCCATGTTAATAATGCGGTCTTTGTTTTTTCTTCTTCCAGCTCTCAAATGCTGTTTTCTGTTTCCCAGAAGCTTGTCTCATGTCAGATCCTTAACGGCACAGAGGTCTTGAAATGGCTGAGCGAGGTACTGTCGCTGCGAAACTGTTTCCTAAACAAGTACAAAGACCACGCCACGGTCGACTGTAACATTCCACGCACCAGAGAGGCCCAGGATAAATTGGAGGTAAGTCTTGGTTATAACAAATCCATTCTGACTTGCATTCTGGTAAATTCTTGTCATAGAAAGATCATCTGGATGACTCAGTGCTACGAGGTCTTGACAAACAAGTCCCCTCAGGAAGCTTTTTTCTACATAGACCACTTTAAATTGTAAAAAATTGAGCAAAATTGTGAAAACTGTACAAATATCTTGGGAAAAAAGGCAAAATGAAAACTATATTATAGAGAGTTGAATAATTTGCTTTTTATAGTTTAGCTGTAATTTTTGTTAAGAATCTCGCTTAGAGCTGCTTATTAACACAAACTTTGTTTAAGCTTGAAAAAATCTTGCTTGATACATCAGGTGATCAGCCCAAACACCATGTGACGTTTATTGTTTTGGAATGATATTTAGCTGTCTGTTAGTTAGAATGACAATCACATAGAGTTTGAGCTGACAATCTTTGTTTTTTAAGGAAGGTTTTTTTCATGCCTTAAGCAAAATTTGCTGCTGAAGCAGCTCTATGAAATTGGCCCCTATGTTTTGGGACAGGTTGTGAATGCCTTTCAACCTGGATCAGCGTCTCTATGCCAGGTTTTTTTGTTGTGAATGCATGTAGTTAGGTATTACTCCATCCCGATCCAAGGACACCTGAGATAATGACCTCCTCTTTGATATCTTGTCCTCTTAGTGTGTGTTCTTCATGAATCTGTGGAGCTGTGATCAGGAGGCCGTCTTGACTGCTCTCTCTTGCTTCGGACAGCTCTGTGAGGAAGCCGAGATCTGCTGTGGTTCTGATGACTATACTCTGACCCAGGTGCTACCTAACCATAATGTCTACTCAGATCTTGCCAGTGCTGTAGGGATTGGACCTCAAGGTACTCTTATCATAAGTCAAATTCCAAGTATTTGGTTCACTTAGAAGGATCTCAGAAAGTATTTCATAATGGAGGCTTAACTTCGAAGTGTTTGTCAAGGCAAACTGATGTTTCTTAGGATTCGGTTAAAAAAAGGGTGCCTCATGAAAGATGTGAAGACAGTGTTGAGACATACAAGATTTGGGGTCCATATAAAATAGCATTAGATCCTCAATTGGCGAAAGTCCTCAGTTAAAAAAAACTTTTTGAAATGAATAAAAATATTAAATGTGTCACCAAATATTTGTGGAAGAATTCCAAAGAACAATCAGACTTTCTTGTTTATTTCATCTTTATAGGTTTATAAAATTCATCAGTGCTATTTTTGGTTTTTTTTTAATAGAGAGGGCGGCATTGCAGAAGAGGATTTTTGCTCTGCTGAGAAGAATAGAATATGTCACAGAGGGAAATATACAGGTAATTACGAACAGTTCCTCAAGGGGTTTATAACGATATTGAGTAAAGAAGAAAAATATACAGTGATTGAAAACAAAACTATTGTTTTCAATGTGAGGTGCATACAACTTGTTTCTCTTTGGTTATAAGACATAAAGCCATTTTTCAACATTTTGTTGTTGACTTTTTTATGCTAGTCCTGGAGGGAAACCTACGCCCGCTGGGAAACCATCACCAAACAGTTACTTAGTAATAAGGGCCGGGGGGAGGATAGCCAGACATTGGAAGGGCGAGGTAGCATTCGTAGGCGTATATCACACCATACCATCCCAACACAAGAGCATGAATTGGAGGTAAGTTACAGGTGTTCAAACCTTGTGGTACGTGTGCAGATGGTGTTGTAGCTAAGACCCCTTGAAACCATCACAATACCAACACCAGACCTGGCCGAATTCAAGTCACAAACTATTCAAGTAAACTTCAGCAAAAGCATTTCATTGTCCTTATTGTTACTTTTCTTGTGACTTGTCTTGTGACTTGTCTCGTGGCTTGTCTCGTGGCTTGTCTCGTGGCTTGTCTTTGTGTCTTGTCTTGTGACTTGTCTTGTGACTTGTCTTGTGACTTGTCTTGTGACTTGTCTTGTGACTTGTCTTGTGACTTGTCTTGTGACTTGTCTTGTGACTTGTCTTGTGGCTTGTCTTTGTGTCTTGTCTTGTGACTTGTCTTGTGACTTGTCTTGTGGCTTGTCTCGTGGCTTGTCTTTGTGTCTTGTCTTGTGACTTGTCTCGTGACTTGTCTNTTGTCTTGTGACTTGTCTTTGTGGCTTGTCTTGTGACTTGTCTTGTGACTTGTCTTGTGTCTTGTCTTGTGGCTTGTCTTTGTGTCTTGTCTTGTGGCTTGTCTTTGTGTCTTGTCTTGTGACTTGTCTCGTGACTTTTTCTTTGTCTGGTGTTGTGATGGGTTTACTACAGCACTGTGATTATACCCTTGAGAGAGCAAGGCCCAAATTTCCTGTCGCCAGTTCTGAGGTAAATCGTGCTTTTGTTTCCTAGATTGGGAAGCTAGTTTTTGACAAAGAAATTGTAAATCTGATAAACATTTTCATTGCTAAAGGAAACCAGTGAGTTCACTTACTCATTTAGTGAAGAATTCACAGCTCTCTTGCATAATACTCATGTAGGAACCAGTGTATCCTCACGACATATTATGATAATATGCAGCTGTAGAAAGCGTAATAAAAGCTCCTATCCATATTAGTTATTTTAACATGTTTTGTGTGATTTATTCCCAACTGTGCATTGTTTTCATCACTTAATCTGCATCAAGTCCTGTACCTTTCCTGTTTGTGCTTTCGGCTCACTTGTGATACTTTTCTGTTTGTTCCATATATGTATTTTTATAAAGAGTTTTCTGTGTGCAAGGTGCTTTAGTTTGATTGGCTGGACAAACTAATCAGCCTTTGTGTGGAATTTCATGCCAGCTTTGAGCTAAAGCCCAGCTTATTTTGTGCTTTTTGTGGGGAATGAAAAGTTTTGTAATTTCAATTTTGTGAAGTTCGGAGCTATTTTGAGAAAGATAGGGACTTATTTTCTTCATTGTGCTTAACTGTCATTTAAATGAAGGGCCGCATTGCTTAAAACATGTTTGTTTGAAATTCCTAGGAATGCTTATAAAAACAATTTGAAAAACCAGATAAATTGCAATACTGCTAGTAATTGTCATTTCAAATCAGCTTTGTTGAAAAAGCCACGAGCTTTATCTGTAACCTGTCACCCTGCATATTACAGCAAGTTGCAACAGGTGTTGAATTAGTAGAACTATGTGCGATCAGACAATGTGCTGTTGAATCCTATGATAGCTGGTAGACTGGCATTCTGAGGTTATGTGATGTTGGGAGATTTGTTTAACATCTTTGACGTTGGTTTCTCAGAAAACTACACGGGGGATAGCTTAGCATTGTCAAGGAAAATAGTCAAAAAGGACAAAATATTAAGGAAAACGAGCTGTTCCAGCAAATATGGGAAAGAACTTTTGCTTTAGCTGTAGAGATGCCCTCTGATTTAAAGAGGCAATAAAATCAATTTCTCTTTGTTGTTATAATGTCAAATTATGCAACTGATGCATAATTTGTGGTGGAGTGTATGCCTTTACTTGTGCAGGGGAATCAGGATTATGGGTAGCTATGCAGGCATATCTTCATTTGCTAAAGAAAAGCTGCTTTACCTGCATACACATCCTAACAACACTCACTAGTCAGTGGTGATGGGAACATTTTTCATGATGGAAGCTATGAGTATGTAACATGTAGCAGGCCCTGCCTCAACTCCATCTTTCCCCGCCCACCTTTTCCGTAGTTTAACAAACTATAGAGAAAGATAAAGAAATTTGACTCTCTATATAAATTAACTGTGACTGTTTGATCAACCTGTGTGCCTTATAACTACCCACCAACCAAACACCAAATGCTAAGGACCAAAACCCCCAAACCAAAACCAAACCCAGAATAAACCTTTTTCCCGAACTCTTTCACAAGCTGTACACACATACATCACTAGATGTTTGGTTGGTAACTTGGTTTTTGAGACTTCTGTAAAGTGTTCACAGTGATGCATACCAGCAGTACACGTATATAATTGGCCGTTGCTAAGCGGTAGTACATGTTGAGATCTTCCACCAAAATTGGCAAGTTTTTGTCTGCAGGGTACCAGTTAGAGAGCATCTCAACCCTCCAAACTTTCCAATTCTTTTGGAATAAAGAAATATTTCTCCTGGTAAATGTGCAGAGTTTACACCATAATCTATCCAAGCTGGAGTAGGCTGTTCCCTCATAGATACCGGTAGTGAGACAAGTGGTCCAATCAGAAACGTGTTCTTCTGTATATTTAAAATGAGGTCTGCCAGTTTCCACTTGGAGAAGTTCTGAGCAGGAAGAGCTTGTGATGAAGCAAGTGGATAATTTTAATCTTTAGTAGTTGCTCACAACATGCCATAATCCATTTCCATTAAATGCTGTGTTACCAACGTTCACACCCGCATTCAAGATGGGTGTGTGTGTGTGTGCGCGCTAACCTTTAATGTACCTAGTGTGGACTTTTAAAAGATGACCATACAGTGCAGAAAGGGAAAACAACCTGTGGATTTACCTTCTCTCCTCCAAAAAAAGGTTCAAAGGCATTTTGGGGTTAGTATTATTTGTCGCAAAAGGAAGAGGAAAAGTTAAAACATTTTTTAAAATCCAGCTAAAAAGCAAGAAATGTGAGTATTTTCACTAAGATTTCTTATCGGAATGAAAACAAACAAATATCCACACTAGGTATAGAAGGTAAACGGTGTGTGTGGTGTGTGGTGATCATGCTTCATGCAGTATCTCATCTTGCTTTTTGCTCTGTCTCTCCTTCCCTCACCACCACCTCCTCACCCTCAAACACACTCACCTGCCTCGCTTCACCTGCCTCCGTCTTCTTGTAGTCATGCGGGTGTCTGAGCCCTTCGCTTCTTCTCCACCATTCCAACCCTCTGTCTGTGACCGTTCGTCTTCAGGAGTGGCAGAATATGACTGGTTTCCTGTGTGCCTTGGGTGGGGTGTGTCTTAAGACCAACAAGAGCCCCAGACAAAGGTAAAGGGAATGTGGAAGGGCGTGGTTTATACTTGGGTGGGGGGAGTTAGATAGTAGGGATGTGTATAAAGAACCAGAAAGGGCAATGGATCAAAGTAGGTAGATTTCCAGGGGGGTGAAGAATACATAAACAAGTTTAAACAACCTTAGATGTCTTGTGTGTCTTTGACCATTTGGAGCCCAGATTTGAATGGATAGTTTAACTATTAGATGGAATGCGTTTCCAGGTTAGAAAAAGCCTCGGGCAGGGGTAAAACAGATTGATTGGGGTCTATGATGTGTTGAGAATGAGCTAATAGAAACAATTTTGACATTACTTTGCATGAATCAGGAAAGATGATCGTGTACTTTCAAATAAAAAAAAAAATTTTATCCTTGTCTAGGTTCCTTGAATCTGTTACACAGTATGCAGTAGACAGTTTTGATAAGATTGCATTGATTGGAATGGACAAAAGCCTGATGTTTCTGTGAGATCCTATTGCACTTCGTTGGAATTATGAGATTGGCCATAGGAACCTGGACAGTCGTCTGTCAGAAACATCAGATCTGGCCAATAGACAGTATTTATGTGTCGTCCATTTTGAATTGAAAGCAGAACCTTAGTTAGTAAAACTAACAGGAACAAAATGAAAGGTGTAATGAATTATTTAAAAAGGTGTGTTATAATAACTGAAAGTTAGGATACATTTGAATCTGTTGTGTGGAACTAGTCCAGGCATTTACTCCATCAGAAATACACAATGGCACACTAACGATAGACCTAGCCGTAGCTCTGGAAGTCCGTTTCAGACACGGCCTTAGGCTTTGAAACCCAAATAGTCTGGAACCATCCTTTTGATTAGATTCATTGAACACGATACATTCAGGGAACACATTTGTAAATGCCTGCCTTGTGAATGAATTCCATTGTTTTATGTTCCCACAGATACGAATCTTCCTATGAAATCTCACCGAGGACATCTCCCATGTCCAGCAATGGACCAGCCTCAGCAGAGAAGCCGTGTGCTGTCAACGAGTGAGTATATACAAGTATGCATCGGTGTGTTAAAACTAACACTTCTTGATCTGGGATATTTATAGATAGATTTGGACTAATAGTTCAGTTGGTCTAGTATCCCGTTTCTCAGCACAAGGATGTTATGTTCCTTGGGTTAAGCTGGGAGTGATAAATTTTGGTGGAGCAAAGATGCTTCCTTGCACAGATGTGTTGAAGCAAGGACCGGTATTAAAAATTCAAAATCAAAAAATGGAATCAAAATCATAAAATGGAATACATGTGACAGACAGAATGAGGAACACAGAAAAGACCCAAGTGGTTCATTGTTCTTGTTGGTTAAACCTTGGCCCCAGAACAAAGGAGCAAACACAAATGATGCCTTTTCTTCAAATGCAATGTTAAAACACAGTTTTCCAATTGTATTTTTGTAAATATATTAAAGTGTGTTTTTTTTAATGTGAATATTTACCAGTCCTTTCATGCCTTTGTTAATTGATTGTCAATTGATTATTTCAGGTTCATTGCATGTCTGCTCAAGCTGTTAGTATGCAGTAATGAAAGACTTGGACCACAGGTAAAGAGAACATTTTCCATCGTGGCTATGTCACTCCATGCCTGTGACAACTTCAACCTCAATTCCAAATGCTTTATGGATTCCATCTTGTTAGTCTTAGATCTTGGTATTGATATTTTTCTTTAAGTTTAAAGGGAGGTTCAGCAAAATACCTTTACAGAAGTTTGTGTTGTCATATTCACTTTGTCTTTTTAAGTTTTTGAGTCGGTTTCTGGCTGTGCAGGAAAGGTAGGATAAAAAGTGCCGTTATTAGCCGAGCTGGGTTCAGCCAGGTTGTGCAATCAAGTTGTCTTACAATGTTGCATCAGACTTTGTAATGGTATTTGTATGACTTCTTTTTGTCAGATCCGAGATTCCGTGAAGGATTTGATTGGCAATGAACTACATCCTGCTCTGTATCCACACCTCTTTGAGCTTGTTAAAGAGCATATTGAGAAGTTCTTCAGTCCCAACGGTCAGGTAAGCTTTTTTTAAAACCTGAAACCCGGATGATGTTGAAGTTACAACTCAGTGCTGAGTGAGCGAAAAGAAGGGAAAATGCAGAGTTTCACACCGAGACATTCGCCCTTCACCGATGCATAGTTGTGAACCCAATTTAGTCTGAAAACTTGTGAACAAATCTTACAAGCTTGGGTTGGATTGGAACCCACAGCCTTCTGCTTATCGTGCCATGATTGCGCTTGCCAGGTTTGGTTGCTTGGTTAAAAGTCAATGAGCAAATGGTACCATGTCAGATATATTTATAAGTAGGGAAAACCTCCCAATCTAATAATCTCACCAGGTTTTTTCTCAGTTGAGGTCAGCAATGATGCCAAAGGTGGATCTAGAAGAGGGGTTGGGGGTTGCAAACTCCCCCCTCCGGACTAAATGAAACTACCAGTGAAATGACAGAAAATGAGTAGTCCTTTCCCCCTCCCCAAAAAAGTCTTGGATGAGGATTGCCTTGTCCATCTATCCATCTTTAGTTAAACAATTACACCGAGTTTAGTTAGATCCCCTTAGGAACTTGTCCAAAAGGTTGCCGCGGATTAACCGCACGCAGTCACCATGGTTAAGCCCTGTTGCTAGGAACTGTGGCGACCGCGTTGAAGTTTACTCGTGCTAAGAACATTTAATGAGGCAGCCCAGGTATGAATGCAATCGTTATGCTGATGCTCTTGAATTAAGCATGCATGCCACAGCGACCACGGTCAACCTGAACATTTTATGCATGGTGCACAGACAGACGCTCGGTGTACATGTACATGCACATGTTCATGTATATCTACTGGTTATCATCGGAATGTGTGAAGGGGGCACCACGTCTGCAATTCAAAGCGTCAGGGACGTAAATGCGATGAATTCTTCTCAGACTGTCACAAAAAAGCAGACTCTGTATATGCTACAAAGGTGATCCATGCAGTGCCCAAAAATATATATTTTACTACGTATTTCAACATGTGCGCAGGTGTTCATGTAGATGCACATGTACAGCATCGTTCGCATGCATGTGTACACCCAGACTTGCGCAAGGATAACTGTGTTACTTTTGTCACTTAGTGAAAATAGAGAAACACAGAGGCTAAGCTTTTTGTTAGTAGTTGTTAACAGTTACTAGGAACTCCTCAAACATTTATACAAAGTATTTCTTTGAGATTGGATAGCAATCTCTGATCGGAATACCAGCTGTCGTTGGGAATTTAAATTGTGCTTCTGAAAGAGGACAATTGACGCAATTACAGCAGTGAAAGGGTTTGGCCAGTGCCAGTTATTTCAAAGTGTATGAACTTAGGCTAACCAATCATGCACTGACAAACTCTGAGGCACAAAAGTGCAACTTATAAAGAAGGACCTCAAGGACCGCAGTCAACTGAACATGACTCTTGTGCAACAACAAAGGGCTAGGGGACTGGATTCCAATAAATTAAAATAGATGCGATGGCCATGGCTCTCCAAAGTGTCTATGGAACCAACTGCAGCCACCGCAGTCCGATTCCGCTAGCTGTTTAAATTTTAAATAACAATAGGGGCTTTGTCAGTTCCCTTGATAGGCAGTGGACAGTTGGTTGCTAGCTGGTTGCTAAGGACCTGTGAAAACTTCAAACTGTGGTTCAACCTTTTGGACAACTCCCTTAGCAGGGCATCCCTTCAGTACACCCATCAACCCCCTGTTTCCTAAAAGTTAGATCCGTGCCTGGATGCAACAGTGGAGCTTTACTTCACATTTTTGTACAACTTTGCAGTGTGTGGCTGATGCTTTGAATTTGAGATGTATACGTGACTTACATCATCTCTTCATGGTTCCCAGGTTGTCCAGAGTGAAACCAACACTTTGTTTATTGAGCATGCCATCCAGGTCATCCGACAAGTCCTTGACAACAGCAGTGAAGAAGCTGCAGAGTATCTGGGTGTGTTTAGCATCGAGGGGCTCATGTTAGCTATCATCAGGTAGGTTGCAGTATACCGTAGTAACTCTTGTAGTGGTTTAAGTGGAGTAAGTTTTATTGGACTCCGCAGAGGAACCGTTAATATTGCTGTGGGGCTTACTTAGAAGAAGCAACGGGGTATTTGTTGCTTATGTACACTGGCATGGGAGAATGGCAAGGAGCCCGACTAATTTTAACTGAATGTGCACAGAAAATAGCCAGTGTGCGTGAATGGAATGCAGCTAAGATTGTGTTCACTGTAAAATGGCAGAAAGACCTTGGAAGTAGCTGTAAAGTTAGGGATTTAATTGCTTGATTTTCTCTGAATCAGTTGATTATGAATAGATTTTGAATTGTCACATTTTTATAATGACTGACTGGTTTTGCAAGGATTTCATAAATTGGTTGATTTAAAATAAATAAGTAGAATTTGAATGGATGATAATTTTTTGCAGATATGTACGGCGGTTAGACCCAGGTACAGGCAATGCTTATGTGGTCCACATCAAGGTGCTATTTTGTAATCTACTCACGGCGGTAAGTTTCCTGAACAGGAGGAGCTATTTGTTGACCAGGTTGTGCATTTGTTGGGTTGTATGTTGACTGGTTTGTCTGTTGACCAGGTTGGGCATTGCCTAGG